>VZTN01021107.1:57275-111117 GCA_013400515.1 Erpornis zantholeuca
AAAAAAAAAAAAAGCCATAGAAATGATCTTCCTGTGGTGTCTTGGGTAAAACAGTACATGTCAGCCTACAAGTAGCCACGTGTGGCAGAGCTCCTTTGCCAGGTCCTGCCCTGGGCCAGCCACTCCAGCTCGCAGCAGGCTCCTGATGCAGATCCTTGCTAAATGCCCCAGCAGGCACAGGGTTCTCCAGTAAAGGTTCTCCTCACTGGCATTTATGCAACAGAAAATCAAAAATAAGGTGGCCTTTGCTGTGACAACTGACTTCAGTCCTCGGAGAGATTCATAAGTACAGAGCAGCAGATGAAATGAAAACAGGAAGCCAAAGGGCTTTGGAACCCTGGGAGCTGCTTGCCTGGTAAACAAAGGATGTTTGTGGTGTAAGTCACAGGGTGAGATAGGCAGCTGGAAGAAACACTGCCTCCAATGATACATGAGCATCAGTGCACCATTAGGGACACTGTTTTTTCAGCTCTGTACAAGCCTGTCATGCTCTGTAGACACAAGTCCTAAGCAACAGATTGTAACTTCCACTGCCCCAACAAGGTCACAAGTTAGAATTTTTGTCCAAGATGTCCTTAGAAACGTGAGGACCCAGCAGGCAGCAGTGGATGAACATGGATGGGACACAACCTGACAAGAAATGACAGCTTTTCCAATGTCCAGCTGCAACACTAATGTCTCTTCCAGATCCAGAAAACCACATCACCACCAAAGCATCTAAGGGCTCAGCTACGTAAGCTAAGCTGTGCTAGTTAGTTTTTAAGACACACTCACATGGTTATAGTCAAGTGTGGTTTTAATTGCAATCCAAATCTATTAAAGGGTCCTTTAATTGCTATTCATCTCCTGTGCACAGGGAGCTGAGCTAATCCAAACAATTTCAGGGCTTTTCTAGCTGTCTTTGCACAGAAGTAGGTGAGGAAAAAATACATGACCTATCCATGTGCCTCAGCCTTGAAACAGCTACCTCCAGAACGTACAAGCTAAGGACAATTTTCCTTAAACTGTTCACACTATGTCTGTAAAAGGACCTGGATTAGCAGATGGATTGGAAACATCTGAACATCTGAAAATTTAGATTATGTGAAACGTTGCTTCTTAATTACTTTTTCCTAAATTTGGCTGGAAAAGGAAGATTCGGGAAGCTATCCAGGCAACAGACCACAGGACAGGCAGTTTGGAACCAAACCATGGCATACAGACATGTGTTATGCCATTCTTATTAGCAACATGCCAAATCCAAAGGTCTTCATCAGGCTCCTTGGCTCTAAGGGATTAATTAACAGTTGTTGCTAACGAAGAGCTGTATAACTGTACAGTACATATCCCATTTCTCTTGTAGGAATGTGAGCTTATTTCAGTGAGTCCTACTTTGTTTCATATCTATTTTTCAGGAACTAAAAAACATACATTCTTGCTCAAGCTCACAAAGCAATTTTGTTTGTTCTGGTAAAACAGCAAGGATGAAGGAGGCTTACCTGTAAACAACCTCTTTTTATTTTATCAGCTCCACATTTTCCATAGACTGCTTGTCACAATATCAGAAAGGCACCACTTGAAAAAAAAAAAAAAGAAGCCTGACTCAGGTATTGGAATGCTGAGCTAACACTGAGAATTGAGTTGAGGGGAAAATAAAAACAAGATAATGTATCTGAAATTCAGCTTGCTAAGGTTTAGCTAATATTATTCTGTGGTCCTAAAATACCTCACACTTTAGATACCTTAAAATTAAAAATAACTTCCACAAGAGTATTTATTTCACCAGAGTGCAATACTGGAAAAAAATACCATGCTAGCAGTTCATCCCAGAGGCTGCGAACGGGGACTCTTTTTATTCCTTGCCCCCTAATTCATCAACCTCTAAACCCAAAACTGTCAGCACAGTTCTCTAAAGCCCACACGTGACTGCTCGTGTGTGAGTGAGATGCTTTTAGCAATTTGTCAGAGCAGAAGCACCAGTTTGTGCCTGGCTCAGCCCTGACACGTTCAGTGCAGAGCAGTGAGGCTGTGGCTGCGCGGGTGCGCAGCTCTCCTGCGGTGACAGCCCCAGACAGGCGCTGGCAGCAGCAGGGCAGGTGTGCCCTAAATGCAGATAATTGGCTGGGCTGGCAGAGCACAGCCACTGGCAGTGCCAGGCAGAGCTGGTTCCCCTGACTCCTCATCTACCCATCAAACACACACTTCATCAGGATCTGGAAAATATGGATTAGTTGTGCATTATCCTGGCAGTCACAACCTCTTACCTCTGTCATAAAGATAACAGGAGACCCTACAAAGGTTGGTCAAGAGGCAGAGAAAGTATCCCAGCTTTATTAATTAGAAGTGGTAAATTACAGATTACTCAAACTATGACTCTACTTGTGTTTAAATAGAAATGCATTTAAATGTGTGTTTTACATTGCCAATATAACTATCAAAGTTGTTCAAGAATAACATGAAATATTTTGCAAATATTAATGGGAGAGTGTCTCTCTTTTAGTGCAATTCTTATCATGGCTTTTCCAGGTAACATGAAGAATGTTTGCAATCAAAATAAAAAATCACCTTTTTAAAAAAAAAATAATAAATATATCTGAAATTTACTTCTTATCTCTTGCTGCATGTTGAGATAACATATATCACTTCTTATAGCTTTCTCTAAAAAAATTAAGAACAATATTACTTTAATAATGATCTAAGATTTTTAATTCTAACTAGTTCATGTTGACACTAATGTAATTATGATGAAAACATAAATAAAAGCTCATCTCTTGAAAGCTAATTTAATAATTTGAAGCAGTTATCTCAGTTTACATATGTATGGAATTAATTTCCTTACACAAAATTAAAAAATAATTTTAAAGCAAATTAAAAAGTAGAACATGTTTAAACTATGTTATATAGTTACATTATACATAGATATGCAATATTATATTTATATCACAAACTACTGAGGTATTGATGTTTAAAAACTTGACAACTGAAGCAAGTATGTTCCAATCCTCATAAATTCATGCTGAATTTAGGTTTCAGCATGGTTCAGTGGGTTGAGAAACAATAAATCAGCCCTAGAAAAATGGGTGAACGTCTTAAAGGACGATACTATTTGAGCACACTCCTTGCTCTTCAGATTTGTTTCTGACTTCAATTTTGATGATGTGCATTGCTCTCAGCCCACCTGAGTGGATGACAGACTGCAGTTTAACCCTTTCTGTGCTGTAGCCTCTTCCCAAGGAAGGAGCAAAACACCCTCTAACAAAGGGAAATGATGCCCTGCTGGGGAGGCCCCAGCACTCATGGCTGACAAATGGCTCTGAGCAGGGCAGGAGCACCCAGGGGCTGAATGAAGTAGAGGATTCTGGCCCAAAACCTGCCCAGTGCTTGTTTAGAGAGGCTTAAAAAAAATAAATTTTTCAATCATTTCCTGAGACATATTGGTACAAAAATCTTTGTGCTATTAAATCCCCACTAATTTTCAAATTTCACTATGCTGAAATTTTAGCATTTCATATTAAATCTGTGTTTTCTCATCCTCTCTTCCTCCCAGCTATCTATGATAGACATCTGTGAAGTTTTACTTCTGCTGAAGGATCTGGTTCTGCCCTGGCTGGAGCTCAGCTGGGTGAAAAGGCTGCATCCCCCAGCTCAGCAATAGCTTCTCACCAGCACCCACCCTGGGAAACACTGGCACACTTCCCAATGGCTCGCTGCTCAGCCAGCAGCTCCCTAACCTGATTCAGTCAAACCCTTCAGGTTCAGTTAGACCAAAACCAAAAGCACCCTCCCAGGCCAGTCAACCCCAGCCCCTCCCTCTGTTCCACCCCACCTCCCTACCACAGGTCACCAGCTCCTCAGAGCTCCCACTTTAACTGATGGTTTGGGATTTTTTAAACAACAATAATTTTTTGAGGTTTTTTTTTAATGCAGTACAGTGAAAGAAGGAAACCAGCTCAGAATAGAAACAAGGGGAGAAGGATGACTTCTGGGCAAGGGTTGGAACAAGCACCCTTGTAGGCAAAGATGGGTGGCAGCTGGAGACCCTCACCCAAACCTCTCATTGCTTCAGCAGAGCTGCAGCTCCTCTTCTAACCCAGACTGCTCTAGGGAGACTTGGTTTAAGCTAGTGTTCAGGGTAATGAGCTTTTCCACTTCTTGAACTGGCCAAACACAGCCTCCTCAATAAGAAATTTGAAGGGTTTTATAGACTGCTCAGATTTCAAGAACACTAGCAATACATTCTTTCCATATAAGGGATTTTTTTCTCTTCACCCACAAAAAGGGATTTAAAGCCTAATACTGAAGAGGCAGTGACTATTTATAAGGCAGCGTGGTCAGAACTGTAACAGCTATTTCTGTCTATAAGGTAGCTGGTATGTTGAGGTGGTAAAGAAGGAAGGGACTACAGTTCTTATGCAAACCCCAAGGAAAGGGATTTGGGGAAGGGAGTGAATTATCTCCCTGAAATTCAAGAACAAGATAAGATATCCCTAAATCTTTAAAAGTGAAAGCTATTTATGAAGAGTTATGACTTTGTACTTTTTCCTGGTTTTGCAGTCCCTGTCAATAGTTATATTTTATTTAGTAAAATGCATTTTTCAATTTTCATTTTGTGTATTTGCAGACAGATCTGATGTTACATTCCCATTAAAAAAAAAACCAAAAAACCCAAAGGCAGTGTCCAACAGCTGTCCTCCCACTACTAGCCAACAAATCTTGTTCAGCCTGGGTTATTTTCTCTGTATCTTACAGATTCACTTTTACCACCTCCACTTCTCTCAGTAACTCCTCAATATTGTCAGGGTAGGCTGCATTTATTTAGCTGCTAGCCCCAGAAAGGAGGAATCTGACTTAAATCTTTACTGTAGGTTTCCTTGCAATTTAACCCAAAATAGCAATGGGGTATGCTTTTCTAATTATGGCATTAATTTTACCAGGCAAACATGTGATTCTCTGATCTACACTGCAAAATAGCCATAAAAAATAGCAAATGCTTAGCTGTGTGATCCATGTTCTGTGCTTGACAGCCCAAAAGGGAATGGCGCTCATACTTGCCATTCCATTACTGAGCTATTTGTTACTGCTAACTTCTGTAGAGCTTCTTCCTTCTCCTGGAACCATGGCAGAGCAAAGAAACAAGCAATGCTGCCAGCACGGAGCGAGCAGGCAGAGCACATTCCGCTGAAAAAAAAAATCCTGAAAAATATCGTTAAAGCAAGACATACTTCCAAAGCTGGATCTGCACAGAATAAATGCATGGAGGTATTTATTTCTGAGTCTCTGAATAGCTGTCCTGGAATAACCTCTCGTGCAGACACCATGGCTTCATCTACACCGTGCAGGAAGAGCAGGCGTGCAGTCAGATTCACAAGCTGTCACAAGCACACAAACCTCAGTCTGCTCTCAATTTTTAAAATATATCTTCATGTACCAAGGCAGTTTCCAGCTAGTTCAAAACTCCATTCTCCTTCATCCTTAGTTCCAGTGTTAAATTTTTGCCGTCAAACCAATCCTCCTACTCTCCCATGTACCTCTCCCAGCTCTATTAAGGCCCCAACTCCACTCCATGAAGTGTTCCAGACTTCGTCTATTTCTTTTCAGTTTCTTTGTTATACCTCAGGTGACAATGGTTTTATTCTTGACTAATTATTGTTCTAGACAGAACCTAGAAAGCGAGCAGGTTCAGGCTTACAAAGCCAGCACAGCTATTTGGGGCTGCACTGCAGACTGTCCCCAGCTTCAAGCCCCTCCTAGAGCAGCCACCTCAGTACAGTAGGGATGGTATGAAACATCCTTTAATTTTATTTATTTATCCAAATGAGAAGGACCCTGCTATCTTTATGCATATTAATGAACCGCAAACAGAGCCTGCAGAAACTATGATCTCATAATGTAAAGAAACATGGCTGGGAAGCCCAAAACCAAAATGACTCTTGTGGAAATCTATAAAGACTGCAGAGACTGGTTCTTAGATAATTTAATAAGTCTTTGTGCAAAACTGAGTTAAAATGTGGAGTCACCAAAGGTTCCAGCAAAGGACCAGCACTTCAGAGCACTGGGTTTTTTTGTTTAACTAAAAACAGTTCTTGTGAGTAAGTTGGAGGATTTTCCTTCCTTCTGAGCCAATGAATCCATTAGGAGCTAACAATTTGGGCAGGACTCTGTAGTTTTCCTGAAAATCTTTTCTGAGGTCTGAAGATACTTGAGCTTGAAAGAGGTAGGTAAGTTTACAAAGGTTGTGTGGGAGGTATTATCAAGAAATCCTCTCTTTTTTTGGGTTTCTACAAGCTGTGGCTGCAGGAAAAGAAGGCAACTAGTGCTGCAAAAGGTTTCTGTTGGGCTGCTGTTTCTTTTGACATGGCTGTTATTTTGCATGAACTTTCCAACACAGCCTGTGTTTCTCCCTCGTGTGGTGGAAAGACACACTTTGATCTACCAGTAAATTGAACCCAAGCTGGTTAAAGCTTGGGTTTCTTTTCCACTATGTGGAAAAAAAATTCCACATTTTCTTCAGAAAGTAGAAAATTTCACAAAAAAAAAATAAAAAAGGAAAACATGTATAACAAACTTTACATGTGCCTCTGTTATTAAGAGGCTGTGGCTCAGCCTTGGGTCTCACTGCAGCACCAAAACCTGCACTTGCATTTAGAGATCCCACAAATACAGCCCTTCTCATCAAGAGTTTCCTCTTACTCCAGGCAGCAGAAGGCATTCTGGAGATTTCCTTCCCCTGAGTCAGTAAAGAATGTCTTAGAATCACTAAGAAGAGCAGCTAGAAAACTGCTACACGAGCAGAAAGTGAAATAAATCACACAGCTAAGTCAGGGGGGAAATGTTTGCTTCCTCTTGCAAGACATGACAAACAGGAAAACATTATACCCTCAGAAAAGTAGGCTTTGTCCATTCCCACCTTGGCACTCATAGCCCTTCTCTGCTGAAAAGATGTGTCTCTGCTGCATAAACAGGGATTTTTAAGTTTCTGAAACAAATTGGCCCTGCAGCCCTCACTGCTTGTCGTAATAATAAAAGAAGAATAATTCCTGAGAAAAGTACAAGCTAAATCTTTAAAAGGGAAAAGGAATTTTCCCCTTTGTTGTAGGAAAATGTCAGCCTGATGTGCAACTGAAAAAGTCAAGGCTAACCATGCTTATTGCCAAGCCTCAAAAAAGTGACTGAAATTGTGTTTTCTAGTTAGTGTCTCCACAGATATTTCCTTCAGTTTTATAAGAAATGAAAAATTAACACAAAAGCTATAATTCTCCAATGCTAAATAAGACATTTCATTGGTATGTCTAATGCATTAGGGTTCTGTTTAATGTAAATAAATGTATCAAAATTCATCTGTTGCCAGTAGCAGCAACAACATGTGAAGGGAAAGCTCATACTCCTGTCACTTTACCAAGTCACTTTACTGCTGCACTAGAATTACTGCTAATTAACAGAGGCATGACTGAGAAGAAAATTAGGCCTCATCTCTAATGTGGATCTAAACATATTGCTGGTGCTTAACATATAAGTGTAGTTAAGAGAAACTAATTTTCTTCCTCTCTATAACCACTCTTACTAAATACATCCTTCTAAATGTCAGGCTCCCTGATGAAGTAAACACAGTGTGAGTCATGAGCTTCTTTAAATGCAATGCCACCATACTGAAAAAACTGGAAATGACTTCTAATTCTCCCTGTAATGACACTGAAGAGTGCACATCTGTGAGATGACCATGTCTGACACCTGAGGCAGAAGCACAGAAGCAGTTTCTTATTGTCTGTAAATCACCATCCATTCAGTACTTCTTATTCCACTATCTTGCCTTAGCTTTTTTCTTCTCAAAATTCAATAAATCATATCATGAGATTTAATCATAGCTTTCTGTATGAGTTATGAAATAATCATTGTCTGCTACATTATTTCTCCTTGATAACTTTGTTGCATAGTAGAACTCCAGACAATGTCCTTTGCTTCAAATAGCTAATTCTTTATTGACAGGGAAACAACAGCAGCAGCCCATAATAATCCCTTTCATTACACTCCAACACCCCAGAAAGTCCTTGGTGTTTTTTGTATTGAGACTCAGATACAGAAGAAGGAGATCTCTCATGAGACTGCCAAGAAAAAAAAAAGTGGGGCGAGACAAAAGAGAAAACATTTATTACTGGAGTTTAAACCTGAAATTTAATATCACGGACTAGAAAAATCATTCCCTTCCTGAGATTAAGTTCTAGAGCTGATCCAAAGCACAGTGGACTTCATGCTGAACAGGAAAACCAGATTAGCCCAGTGCTGCTTGTTCAGCTTTGCCTTCCACAAGGACAAGAAGCACTCTCAGATCTTGCACCTCTCGCTGGCTGGAGTCTCACCACCTCTGAAAGAGCCCAGACTCCTCAGAAAATGATTGGTGAAGATGACTGAGTTCAAGCACGCTACAAGCAGGTCAGCTGAAGGGAATAACCCAGTGGGGAAGCCAGCTCTAGTGCTCTCTGGGTCCTTGCATATGCAGTCCTAGTGATGGACAGTGCAATGGCCCCAGCAGCTGCAAAACTCTGGACTTCCATTTTGCATGGGATAGCTGCATATTATACTAGACAAATTAGCAAGGCATTACCCAGTGCACTTGGTGGAAGCATTGCCTACAGGGAGAAAGGTAAAACAAGAACAGACCACTAAAATTTATTTACATACACTCTCCTAAAATTCATCCCAACTTCCAAGCCATTTACAAGTTTGCTAATGTCTTATCTATCTCTCCAGCTTTGTTTCGGAGTTGTTTTGGCTCCTTTCTATTTCTTTATGTTCCTGTTGTTCCTTTAACTGCTTGTTTTATGCAGGCTCATTGTACCTTTATCATTGCAGTTGTTTTTGGTTTTTTTCTGTCAGCTTTCCAATATTCTATGTCTGACTAGTTGCCAGTGAACAATTATATTCTGTGCAAGTCAGGTGCTTATATAAGAATCCTCTGAAAAATAGTGGTGTTTGTTTCTCCAGTTCCACCTGGGAAGCTCAAACTATACAGTTCTGTTCTAGAGTAAAACAGGAAGCTTGAAACAAAAGCCTATTTAAGGGATCACCAAAATTAGCTGGTTTATGTAAATAGTTTGCATGGACAAGACAACTATATGAATTGCTGTGTTTCTCCATTGCATCTCAAATGAAACACGATATATATTTTTGGCACTCCACCACCACCTTAAAATTATTTTCTGCTACTGTAACTCCACTACCTTTAGCTAAGGTAGCACTGATTCATCCTGCATGGGAGTGAAGTAATGAGGATGGAATGTTCTCTAGATTTAGCAGAAGACATTGCCATTGATCTCATTTTGTGGTGACATCAGAAGCCAGCTGTGGTTACCCCTTGCTTGCTGTCATGGAGTTAAAACACTTTGACGTTTGGTAATAACAGGCATAACTTACAGAGATGATCTTTAAAAAATGTGTTTACTAAAGGAACTTGAAAGGTTTTACTGCACCAACTGAACAGCCCTGAAAGAATCAGGTGCCTGCTCATTTCACAGCTACCATGACACATATAGGGACTCATATAAAAAGTGACCATGACATACTGCAACATGAAGTTCCAGAACTAAAACAGGGACTTGTGGAGTGGTCATGTTTCAAAATACAATTTTTGTCAGTCCTGCTAAAGAAATACATATTTGCAAACTATGGCCACACCATCTTTACATCCAATTTGCCAGAACAGCATTTTATCTGTGTATACTTTAATTTTGGAAACAGATGGGGCTTCTGCTGTGCTAGAAATGGAGCTGGTAGCTCAACTGTTGTCAGCAGAGCTGGGTGCCAGCTCCACTGCTCTGTTTTGGGACTGCTTCTCTCCAAATTCAGCTCTCAATCAGTTCCAAGCTCCCTCTGTGACAGTGTAGACAGAGCTCTGAATACAGAAATTCACGGGGAGCTGCATTCTCCTGGGACAGCCTGTCCATTTCAGCTATCAAACGACAGTTGTTTGTTAGGGGGAATAACCAACAGGAGGTATTCGAAATAACATTTTCTTACAAAGAAAATGAACAAATTAACAGGCAATGAGAGTGTCAAGACTGAAAGCTCATCTATTTGGGAGCAGTAAGGAAAGTCAGTCTGAATTAGTGAAGGCTCTGAACACACAGGTGAGATACAAGGGCTGAGATGGAGTGACTTTGGAGCCGAACTTTAACACTCTTGCAGCTGTGTTTGTGCATCTTTCTGCCGCCCAAAAAATAGAAGACAATTTACCCCTTTTACCCACTGTTCATCTGTTAGGGTGTGCACACAGACAGCTGCCTCTGCTTTTTAAATTCCACCTTACCCAGCAGTAACATCTGGATACAGCACACACCTACAGCAGGAAAGTGATCACACATTGAACTCCTGTGGCAGGAACCCTGCATTTTAATTAGGATTAAAATGTTATTTCAATTTAGCATCATTAACATCGCTGGTAAGCTGACCAAAGGCTACTTTAATTCTGAATGTAGGTGTTCACAGAAGAACTAAATGCTTTTTAATTTAATCAGTATTAAGTGCCAGTGGAGGCTGGGGGTCTGCTGCTAACAAGCCCTCAGAAATCATCACATGCAAGTACTCATAAGGAAAAGTGAGCTGCATGTGCTAGCTTAACTCCCTCTTGTTATCTGCTAAATTATCGTGTCCTATTAAAACATTTCACGTTGTTTGACAGTTAACAAAGTTATGTGAGAACCAGATTTGTGAGACACCCTCATACTGATTTCTGCTTAAGTATTTAATTAAGTGTAAACCAACCATAAAGTTATGGACTTCAGGATAAATAAAGGTTAAAGAAAGAAAAGTAAATATCAAATGAAAGTTAAATGCAATAAAGGGGGATTTTATTCATTGTGGTATTTTCCCAGGTTAAGCTTTTGTGAATTTCATAAATGGCATCATCTGTTAACTACTCAAGCCAGATAGCAACCTCTACAGAATATCCTAACAAAATCCTACAGAATTTTACTAGAAGAACTATGAAAAATGGAGTGATACGGAAATGAAATGGAATTTTCTCCCACACGTATTATCTGGATGCAGCCAGAGAAATGGACTTAGGTAGAGGTCACCAGTGCAGCTGGCATTTTTGGAAGCACATAAGTATGATTGAAAAGTTTCCCTGGTGTTTTCTCTAACCATATAAATACTGCTGAAGAT
Source organism: Erpornis zantholeuca (assembly GCA_013400515.1). Classification (NCBI taxonomy): domain Eukaryota; kingdom Metazoa; phylum Chordata; class Aves; order Passeriformes; family Timaliidae; genus Erpornis; species Erpornis zantholeuca. Next base: position 68,412 of record VZTN01021107.1, read on the forward strand.
TGCATCCTCCAGAGAGACACGTTCAGCTCTTCAAATCAAAAAGGTTTGGAAAGCCATCTGCTCAGCACAGGCTTGTACTGTGTATGATCAGGCACCAAGATGCAGAAGCCTTTATCAAATCCCAGGTTGCTCACAGGTGACTTGTCAAGCCCATGCCAGGGCACACACCTTGGTGGAACCAACAGCTGCTCATGAGAAGATTGCTACAGCATGCCCCAGCAGATACCCAGAGTAAGTAATTCAGGGTGTGCTGTCACTATTATGACTGCCTGGGGATTTTTTAAGAAAACTGTGTTGGTTTGGAAGAAATCTGCTTGTCAAAAGCCAAGCTACCCACTGAAACATGACCATCAATTGAACAGGAACAGTGTTACCAAGAGTCATTTCCTTTGCTCTAGAACGGCTCATGAATAGTCCTGTGACATGAACATCCATCTCAGGTCTGAACAGATGAACATTTTCCCTGCTCTCCTGAGGTTCTTCCTTGATTTGAATCATGGTCCTCATTGCAAGGTAGTAGGAATGCATTATCTCCTAGGTCCAGATGGAGGTTTGTGCCCCAGGGTGTCACTGATGCCCTGCTGCTCCAGGAAGCTCTGTGCTCTGCCAGCTGAGACACTTGTGTGATGGGGTCACTGAAAACTAATTCTGAAAAACTGCTATTCAAATATTTTCCTTATCTTTCATTAAAATTAAAAAGCAACTCCAGAAACATCTTGGGCAGGAGACTTCAGGCATCAGCAGCATGCAGCTGAAGGTGACTGGCAATAGCCAAGACCTCCATCCCAGACTGAACCAGAGCTGCCACCTTCTGTGTTCAAAGATGCAAGCTCAGCCACCCAGCTCCTCTGCATGAGCTTTCCCTCCTCCTTACAGGGACTGTTTTACTTAACAGGCACAGTCAGTCATTGTTCAGCACCTCTCCATCACACCAATCAAAACATTTTTTCTGTATGAGAATATACTTTTTCTGGCTAAATGAATATTTATTTATACATCATTAAGTGACATAGCTCAAAAAGTGGAAACAAAGGAACCAGCAAACCTAGAATTTCGTAATTATTGTCAGAAGTTGAAGTTTTTTCTAGGTCTTAGGAATGTATTTTTTATCCTTCTCAGCTTCCAGCATGATCTGCAGCCTCAGTCAATTACTTTGAGTTTCTGAAACCCAAGCAGGTACTAATTATGTAGGGAAATGCACCATTTTATGGTTACTATCCATTAATCCATTTAATTGTTCCATCACTATTCCACCTTGATGCTTATCTCCCCCTTTCCTCCCCCAAAGCAACAGAGCTGATTTACAAAAGCCCTTCAGTTCCTATCTGTAGCGTATAAAATCCTTTAAAAAGCTAATCTCGGGTTTTGTTTCATTTGACACTAACACATTAAGCCTCTGAGAACTCTCTATATTGTGCTGTCAGCTTACATTTATTAGTGCTATAGGATGGAAAAGATGAAAATTAAGTCTCAAGCCAGGGCTCCCTCCATCAGCACTGATAGGTAACTGGTTCAATATCACCTCTTCGGTTCATTTTTGAAGGCAGCTGAACAGATTTTCCCCCTCAATGGGCCCAGCTTTCATTTTCTCTGTAGCTGTAACACATCCTTGCTCTGAGGTCCCACCACCACCGCACATAACTTGCAGCAGCATCCCAGGCTTTTCAGTTCAGGCCGTGGGTACCAGCTCACATCAATACCAGGCACATCCTTCCCATGCTGAGGGAAATGGCAGTTCTTAATGCTTCTGTCATGCTGCAGTGTTGTTTTCTCCCAGCCAGACACAGCAGCCAGGCATATTTGCTTTTGTCACTCATGACAACAGCCTGCAGCTGATAAAAGATTGTATTTTCAACTGCTTTGCTTCTGTTCAGGCTTCTTTCACAGCACGGACACCGTGTTCCTGCCTTCTGCCTGTGCACTGGGCTCTCTATTATGTGAGACAGGAGGTGGTTCACGCTGCCCAAGTACATTTGTGAATCTGATGGTTCATGGCCTGGCATCAGACACCAGTGAAACAGAGCAAACACGTGTCAGACCCTTCCACTGCAGAGAACAGAATTTTACAGAAACTTTGTGCTTGTGTAAACTCCCTGTAAGGGGTGCACCATGCAAACTCTTTGTGCTTCGTGTTTTCTTGCCAGGGGGACGTGGAAAGGAAAAAATGTCTGTTCTTTCAATTCAATACCCCTATTTCTTTCTCCAGGCCTTAGCAAAGCCCCAGAGGGAGAGGAGCTCCCTGCTCTGTGAGAGCAGCCCATGCACAGACTTCACACCAGCCGTGGCAGAAGGGCCCCACTGCTGAAACACTGCAGCTCCCCAAAGAGCTTCACTCTGGTGCAGCAGATCATGGGCTGCTGGTAATAACTCAAATTTGTTCCTGGACAGCTACAGTAGTCTAACACTGGTCAATATTTAGTCTGCTAAAAAGTCATCTCACAAGGCACACAGAAAATAGTTTGGTCTCTGCTCAGCACAAATAAAAAGATACAATCAGATTAATTTCATTTGGGTGCTCAGAACTTTCCCTTGAAACGCTGCATAGAGGAAACTGGGCTAGCATGAAAAATATCACAAATAGAAAAAATAGATAAATGTATTTCATAATATGCACAGATCAGTATACATAATGCATACAGCAAATATATTCAAATGGCATAGATGCTCCTATAATCAGAATATAAATCAAGAATTTTTATGATGGTTTGTCCTGTGATTGCTTGAAAGTCAGCCAGTAGCTACAGGGAAGTTAAGAATAACTAATTTACAATGCATTTCTAAGTAAACTACCCATCCCTACACACACATATAAATATTCACACACATATATATAAAATGCTAAGAAAACTATGCATTATAAACAGCCTGTGTAACAAAATAACTTGTTTTCAGATATTAACTTGAAAAATCACACAGAGATAATAATCAGTAAGTGCATAATTCCTATATTATACTCCTTTGAGACCTTTATTTGTAGGATTTTCAGACGTATAAACACTTGATCAGTATTTATAATATGCAAGGAAAAAAACTTTCTGCAAATATTTATGCTAGAGAAAAGAAAAAATGGAACACTTTTCACAAGCTGGATCGTTCCTTAATGTGTTTTGGGTTGCTTAAAGAAAAAAGGCTATTCAAAAAGCCATGCTCCCTCCTGCATGGAAAAATACAGGTATCTCCTGAAAATAGATCTCAGTATTATCTCCTAATCCAAAATGAATTGGGGTCTAGTCACAGATCACATTAGTGGGTAGCTTGCTGTAACTTGCAAAAATTAGCAGTCCTTTTTGTACAACATCTCACGATGAAATGCTTACTCTGTGCAAGAATTAAACATGCACCAGTGGGTTTAAAACTGTATTTTAATAAAAATAGGGTTTGGATTCTAAAACTGCTGCAACTTTTATAGAATTCATATCAAGAAGAAAACCAGTGTTATGACTAATTTTTGTTAGATTCAGTCCTTTTGTTTACACAACTTAAACTGAAAAAATATTGGTGATATTGGTGAGTGTGTAGAGGACCTTGCAAGCATTCTCATTGCATGAGAACATCACTCACTTTTGTCCTAAGTGATTTTTAGCTTCTTTTCTTATTCTGTAATAGGAAATAGGGAACCTACAGGGGAGAAATCGGTGTTAGTTGTTTCTCCAGAGGAGATATAGAGGCAGGGTCTGCTATGCCCTGGGATAGAGCAACGCCTGAGCCAGGCACCACATGATTCATTCAGAGTTAATGGAGAAAATCAGGCACTTCTGGAATACATTTCCTTTCATCCTGTAGCAGACAGCTTAACCAGACCACAGAACCCTCCCTTTAAAGTGTTACTGCTCCTGATTCCTTACAAAAGGAATTTAGGGGAGTTAGCTCTTATGCAAATCATTATAAACAGCAATTAACCATGGTGAAACACAAGAACTGCTGTAGAGTTTAATGAACCCATTTTCATTAGGTTCTTGTGAAGCCTTAGAACACTGCTCCTAGCAACATACTCTGAGCTGCTTTTTGGCCTCTCAGCAGTGGGCAGAAGCCAGAAGGAGCCAGCACCATCAAGGCAGCCAGTTTGCCACTGTGCTTCACCCACAGGATGGGCTTGGAGAGCCACCTCTACACAGAACAGCATCAACATTTCCATTGCGTTACTGTCTGGGGAGGAATCCAGCAAAAAAGATGCACAAAAGGCCATTTATGAGCAAACAGACAAGGGCTGCTCTGGCAGACCTCGGGAAAACAGCCTGGATAAGAATCTGAGCAGGGAGGAGAAGGCAAAGAAGCATCAAAAGACCCTGATCTGCAGCACTGACCAGATCTAATGCTAGCCCCAGGTTTCATATCTGACCAACAAATTATTTGCATAAGGCATGTTTACTTCTAGTATATATTCAGTCATTAAAAGCTCTTGATGGGATAAATATATTTTTTCCGGTACAGCCAAATCTCAAACTGCTCAAAAGTCATTTATTCCTGTTCTTTAATGTTCCTTAATAAATGCTGCATGCTTAATAGTGCCAGTGATTTCAAATATTATGATTACCTGTGACATTTTCACAGTGTTCCCCTGCTAGGAAGGGCTGCCTGGGAGTTGTTAGAGAGCAGCCACTAGGTCCTGTTCATTCGAGCTGGCCTAAGTCCAGGAGAAGGGGAATCAACTTGAACCTTTGTACTAGGCTTGTAACAATATTTTGAAAGGAGGTTTATCCTGACATGAACTTCCTTCAAAATGTAGAGCTTCTGATCCCAAGTGAATTGGCTTTGACTTTTAATCAAATTCAGTTTTTAGGAGAGTTTATACAAGACTTGAATAGACAAGTAAAAATATTTTTCTCTCCATACATCCTTATTCACTCTAAACAAAAATTTATTTCATTTGGCTACAGAGCTGTATTTAACTTCACTGAAGTGTATCAGGCAAAAAGATGGAACAGGAAGAGTACCTTCCCTTATTTTAGATATATGGCTTCAGCTTGGACTGCAGGACTACACATTTGTCTGTGAGGGGAGAGATTTACGTGGCTGCATCTGCATGCACTAGAGCACATTCACTTTCTTGACTCCCTCAAGTACATGAGGAGTTTCAGAGTGGATAGGCACAAGCTGTACCCTAGAGTTTAAGTCTCCAAGTGTTGTACCATAGAATTTTTTTTTTTTTATGGCCTTGAAATTTCCAGTTTACACAATCTGCAATACAAATTCCCTCTCAAGTTTTCATTCCATCACACTTCAGCACTTATAACACATGGATGCTCTGCACCTGGATAATGCAGTCCCAGAAGATTCACTGTCACAGTCCCAGCACCTCATCAGCACCCCAGTCAGGAGGACGTGTTGCGATAAGGCTCCGCTCAGCTGTCTGTTATGGGTGATATTCAAATTCACCCCGATCTGGGACGTGATTCAGTGAATTTCTTCTGGCAGAGGGAAGCAGGAAGATCTAAGCCAAAGCTTTTCCCATCACTTCACCTGAATATCTAATGAGGAAGGTAGCAGGTGCTGAGAGAGTGAAGCAAGAAAAGAAATGCAGCATCTTTCCTTGAAGGAAGAGAAACAGAAACAAACATTGTGATGGTTTTTTGCTTTAAATCCCCACAAAGGCATTTCTAATCTCCATAAGCTTTGTATCCACTACAGTTAGTGGATAAATCTACTAACTGCTAGAAATATATGGCTTTGGGACATGTAAGGATGTGTGTGAGATGCAAGACAGAACACAGAAATACCCACCTTGTTTACTGCTCTCCTTCCCCAAGCATCCATTAGAACCACAGTCTGAGCTAGACAGTTCTTTAGTTTGATACTCAGTTTGTCCCTCTCAAAATCTGATCAAAATACTTATTAATTAATTAGTTAACACTGTTATGTTCTCAGACTTACACCTTGAAAAGATACTTAGATGCTAGAAATCACCAATGAACAAGGCTGAGCAATTTTTCCCCAAGAGAATCCCATCCTAATTGCAGCTTTGACTGAGATGTTTTAAATATTTAAGTATTTAGAGGCCAGATTTTATGATCTAAACTTCCAGGTGTAGGTCCCTTTAAGTCTCATTTTAATTAACACATGGTGATTAAATACACTAGTAAAATATTACTGTTCCTTCTTGATTGCACTGAAGCAAATAGATTTTCTGTAGACTCAGAACTTAGCCCCATGACTCTTTTATAGCTGAACAGAAGAATCTACAAGAGACAGAGGTCATGCTGACTACAGGTTTGAGGACAATAATATTTCTTATTGATTTCTTTCATCTAAAAAAAAAATTCTAGTCCACTAGCCAAATGTTTGATCTAGCCAGAATAACACTACAGTAGTTGTATAAATGACCCATAAATTTTCAGTAATTTACACTTGTTTTATGTTTAAAAGTCCTCATATAAAATTTCATTATGCCATAACTTTTCTGCACTATGTTGGTTAATACAAGGAGAACTCTAGCCAAGCAAAATACAAGCTATATGGTTTTTATTATTCCCCTTAAAATAACCTGGCATAATGTTCATCCCTGATGTAAGAGGGCATATCTTAATCACAGTCATTAGGGTCTGTCCTTAGCTCTTGATGTTGAAAGCTAGAAAGATGAAATCTGTTAGATGAAAGAGATTGTCAGTGCTTGATGTATAACCCTCCTTTCCTTCCCATTCCTTGACCATAAAATTTACATCGATGGAAAATCAAAACATTTTTCTAGCACTGTTATCAAGCTTTTATTCCCCAAGCTTTCACGTGAGAAATTATGAGGCTAATTTATATTTACTCTAAATCAATATGTTAATTACTCTACAGTCTTTATGTGTCTAACAGAATTAATGAGAAAAAGAAAACACATCTCTCAACCTCTTTATTTTCTCCACACTAAATGTCTACAGAATTTGTTAAAATTAAATAAAAGACAGAATCTTTTCAGAAATATTGGTTAATGTTCAGAGGCCTGTGAAAAATCTCAGAAAATCTATCCCATGATTATTTATATATAACATGGAGATATATATATATATATTTCTCTGGATGAGGATTCAGACAGATGTGCACAGTGACCCAGCAAAGTAAGCTCCTGATCACAAGGCACCAGCATCAAACAGACATGGCTTCGGGAACAGTTCCATCTCCCACACCCATTTCCATTGAAGAAGAGGCAAACATTCATGTTGGTAACCAGTTCCACAATCACCCAGTTGTAAGGTCCCAAACTTCCATCTTTGAGGATGGTACTTCAGCAAAAGGAGGAGCACAAACCATCTTTATTATTGATTTGCTGTGTATCACAAATGGCTGCAAACACAGACAGGATCAGTCACTGTGCATCAGCCACAGATCCACACTAAGCAGGCTCACCACTCTGTTTGCAAATACTGTCTGTCCTCTTATTTTCTTACCTTCTCTGGGTCAATGGATGATGGTTTAATACAATGTAGAATGGCTCCAAACCACGACCTTCAGACAAAGGACTCTTCATTTCCTTCCTCCAAATTGGAAGCAGATGTGAGTTAAAATATTTCTTTCAAATTAGGCAGTCCAGGAAGAAGCTGGACCCAGAATTACACTTCTGGGAATTTCCCCAGGGGGAGGGTTAATAGCTGCTCTAAGAGGCCTTTTCTTTTCTCCTTATGGAAGGAGAAGAACTTAAGTTCTTCTTAAGCAGAAGAACTTAAGCAGGACTCTAGCCAAGTTAAAATGTGAATCAATCTATTGGTTTCTGTCTGGATATCTTAAGTGCTTTTAAACCATGATCCATCTGGTCTAAATTAATTCAGTTGGGTTTGAGGCTACACCTATAACAAAATAAAAGACAGACCAAGTTTGCCATGATTGCTGATATTACTAAACCTTTGGCTTCTCTAGTCCAGCTTTGTCTTATGCTAACTACAAATCTCCCAGAAAATGTTTAGGTTGTGAAATAGGTGAGGTCACTCTGGGGAGAGGAAGAAGCTGGATGCAAAAGGTGCCATGGCATTTTCCATCAAAGCCACTATCAAGGCCCTTGCATACTTGTTTACTAAGACAAGCATAGCCAGCCTGTCTCTCCTAAGGCATTTTTTATTGTAGTAGTGAAAGTTTTCACTTTACCAGGCAAGAGGTGATCTAGAAGTTCAGTCCTGCAAAAGATAAATACCTGCAGCAAACCAGTGTTTACTTTCTCTGTGTTTTCCCTCATTCTGTGTATAATGGGATAAACTTTAATTTTTTCCCTTTATTTGTATAAATAGGCAGACTGCACACTGTGATGCATACCCATCACGTGGCAATAGCCAAGCAATGTAGAAAAAGGGGTAAAAAATTCATCCCAGGAATATGTGAATACATTATCTTGAGGTCTTGGAAACCCAAGAGATGTGACCTAAACTTACCATTTACCTTAGAGGCAAAGAAAATCCTTGAGCATCTATTTACACACAAGAAAAAGTGGTCAAATAACATGATGCTTTTATGTTGTCCTTTTGTTGGACCACATATAAAGATATGTTTGATAGAAAAACCAAGTAGTATTGATCACAAGAGGAAAAGAAAGGAGCACTTTACATTCAAGGACATTTGCCAACAGTGTCACCTTGGATTAGATAAAACGAATAATCACATATGGGGAAAACAGGTTCACTGGGAACATGCCAACAAAATGAAATTAAAACAGCGAGAGTAGGAAGCTTCAACAAATCACAAAGTGAGAAAAGGCAGCACCTTCTCATCTGTGAGGCTGCCATCTGGCGAAGATTTTTATCCCATTCCTTTGCCTGTCTTTAAAGCAACAAAAGATTTTGAAATGCTGACTGCAAGAGCAAACAGACAATAGTCACTGTCCCTGCACAATGCAGGCACTGCTTGCAGAAGCACTGCCCAGGACTCTCCTTGCTGACACAGGTTTCTGGAGGTGAGGGATCAGCTTCTGGGGAGGAAAGATATACTATGGGGCTGCTCTGGGACAGTGCAATTTGCGCTCCTGAGCAGTGCCTGGGGGCACAACACTGCACGTTTCACACGTTTCTCTGCATATCACTAGGAGGCACAGTAAAGGTCTAGTCCTAGACCATGAGCTGAAGTTCAGCTCAATGCTCGTGGAAAGGGGAAGGAGCAAGGCAGAGCATGGCATGTGAGGTAAGCAGTAGATCCTGTCCTCTGCTGTTACAAAATGGTCCCAGCATGCACAAGGAAGTGGGAATGAATATTAAAATATTAATCAGCAGTCAGGTTTTTGTGGGTTTTTTTTGTTTTGTTTTGTGCTTTTTTAAAGTTTTAAACACTCTTTTGTGAGATTTCTTACAAGCAGATAGTAGATCTAAAACAGATCAAATCAAATTTGTGGGGTCTTGTGGAGGAAAAAAGAACAGTAGATGATTTCCTTTCCAATTTCTCAGAGGTAAAACAATATTGAAAATTAACTGTACATTTTTAATATAAAGTAGAAAAATGCCAAGAAGAAGGACTGGAAGATTACCTGTAGGAAGATGACTCAGGCACCCTACTTACTGAACAAAGCAAATTTCGATTCAAGTTTCTGCTGCAGACTGAGCATACCTGGTCAGGTCACCTCCATGAACCCAAAAAGTGCTCTAGCCAAAAAGCCACTGTCTCCCCCACAGGAAAATGCCTTTTCCTGCTCACTTTGCAGCAGAAATCTTGGCTGCCTTGAAGGCCAAGGCAATCCTTCTACTGGAACTGAATAACACTGGACACATATAAACAAACATTGCATCGGAGATGCCAGGTGTTTAACAACTTGAAATATATCTTTCATTTAGGTGCTAATTATCACAAAATCTTCCTCGGCACAAATATTTTTTGTCTCTTCTGCTAATTTCAGACCTTTGTGGTTTTTCGCTTTAGGTACTGAAAAACAGTCTGCCTACTTTTGACATGGTGATGTCCAGAACTGAAATCCAAAGTATTCTGGTCCCAAAAAGTCACAAAAAAGCAGGCATATCTTCTCAATCCAAGGGTAAATAGCCCCATGTTTTACTAGTGGAGACATATAAAAAGGCCTTTCTGCCCATAATTCACTGTAAACTCCATGTATTTATTTGTTTTTAGAGAGACTGAACAGTGCTAGTGTTACAATTCATATCAGCACTGAAGTCACACAGCTCCTTTTCCTGATGTGCCAGAGAGGACCTCTCTGGCTTCAGTGTGGAAGAACAGCCACGGCCTCACTTGATGAATGCCTCTTGGAAGAGCTTGTCCTGCTTAAGCCAGAAAATTGCTTATCTTGAGAATGCTCTGCTCCATGAAGGATACATCTACATGTGTACCAGCTTCTCAGCTGTAAAATCTATAAAATAATGCCATGGTGTTATAACACCATGTACTGTGAGGATAATTTCTCTACTGTTTTGAATTTAATGAGTACTGATACAAAGACCATTATAGAAATTTAATCACAAAGAAACTGAACTTGTTACTCTGCCACTCAGTGTTTAGTATAAAATTTCTCCCTACCACCAAGTTTTCCATTGTTTGGTCTATTTATTTTTCCTCTTGCATTTGACCATATAGAATCAACTCTTGTCTGTCTTCTGCAGGCATTCTGAATTGTTCTCATTTTCCTGTTTGACTGCTTCTCTGTCTCTTTCAAATTTCATGTTATCTGCAAAAATCATTAAAATTGCAGATTTCCTTTTTATTTGTAAAAAATGCAGGATAGAAGTACACGTCCTGGAAGGGGAACACATAAAATAATAACTTCCAGTGAAAAAAGTAACTCAATTTGCAATATAACAATGACTCAAAGTATTTCTGGTACTCTGTAGGAATCCTGGACATACATAAACTATTGAGAGGAATGCCAGAACTGGGTAGAGTACACACACCCATTTCTTACATGGCAAGATCTGTTTCAGTGGGTCTAAGCCAAGGATAAACCTAGTCAAGCACATCTTGCTGACATCCACTGGAATTCTGAGGTTATACACTAACCATCTGTTGAAATTATTTCATTACATAAGAATATCCAAAGCTTCTAGGGAGTAATACATTAAATTTATCAGCACATATGTTCGAATAATTTAAGGACAGAAATTCTGTAAATAATGAAAGCTAAAATAAATCATTTATTTAGCAAATCGAATGTCATTTGTTGAAGCTGGGTCTTCTATCAAAGCCTATGACTCTTAGATACCAAACTAACCACTGCAAATCTTATTTTGAAATGGACTTAAAAGGGCCTCTGACTTGTGTCCCAAATTGGTCAGGCACCAAACCAACTAAGAGCACCAAACAAAATTAGTTTCAAATGTTTGTTTGAAACTTCATATATGACTTCAAAATATCATTTTAGATTTCTGATTCACAAAGCTTATTGTTCCTGCATGATTTGTGCTGTCATTTGAATTCACAGTGCAAGCTGAAAACATAAGGAAACAAAAAAAAATTTCGTCTCAAAGTAAATTAGAGACAAATATTGTTTTGTCTTTTTCCACTACCTTAGCTGCACAGGTATATTGCATAGTGCTGACTTTTTCTCTCCTGTCGTGATCTACATAAACATAATATAGTATATGGGCTCATTTTGCAATGAAATTCTAGTACAAAAATGTAAGCTAGAATCTGCTCAGAGAGCTGTACTGATCTTTGTAAACTGTGGGTGTATTTGACCTTTCTAGATATTTGTGACATCCTACCATCTCATTCTGCAAAATTAACTCTGAAGCACTTCTAGATACAATGTCATCTGATGGCAATTAAATAAAATCAAACATCCAGAAAATAATAGTGCACATGGATATCATGATAACCCTTGTAACATATTCACTGCTGTCTAATAATCAGTGTAGAGAAAATAGAACAAAATTCTGAGGAAAAAAAAACCTTGTTCTGACTCTGATACTGCTGCTCATGTCCTCTGCTTGATGTGCTTTCTTTTTTTAAGTACTGAATTAGCAATGCTTCAGGTTGAAAAAAATATGTTCCTTTTAATTATTTCACAGTTATTTCAATTATGATCAAACAAGACAGAAGTGATTTTAATTGCTTTAATGCTTCAAGTTTTAGAAGATTAGCTCTGGAAGCATCTAAATGCATATCCTTTCACCTTTTTCTCTTGCTCCCTGTGAAGAGGGAGTTATCTGCCAGCCTTGCCCAGCTATAAATTAAGGTACCCCCCTACTGCCACAACAGTTTTGAAGATTGCTTCTTCACCATGTTGTTCTGGAAAGAGTAAACAGGTGCATATGAGTGGAAGAGGATATTTTAATAAAGCATGAAAAACTGTATGTATTTCTCAAGTTGAACAAGTTGTTCCTGTTCTTGAGGAATCTATCATCATAAACATCATATTGGCATACAGAAATAGGTCTGCTTGCTTCTGGGAGTAACACATAGGATAAAGTAAAATGTACAGTGGTACTACATAGCATAGACTTTGATCATTCCTTCTTTGCTGTGGGTTCTTCTTAGGATTGGGCTGCTGTGGGCTCTCTGTCTTGGAGAACACCATCTCCTGATGCCAACATGACAGCTACATTCATGCCCATATCCTCCAAAGTACACAGCCCACCACCATCAGAGCTTTCTCCTTGTTCTGGTGAACACACCTGACCTGATTATTGCTGTTTCTCTTTCTGCTGGGAAGCTTCCATCAAGAATCTTAGCCAGATTAGTTTTGTGTTACCACAAAATGAAATCTGTGATTCATACTCTACCCAAAGTGTCATTTTCCCTTTCCATATTTACAGGAGCTCTGGATTCATCTTCCCCATGCATGCTTCTGCCATGCTCTTCCTTTGACTCTTGTGTTTGTTTAAGGATTTCCCATTGGTGCTCTTTTTTGTCTTGATAAGGCAACAAATCTCTTGGTTTAGATAATTCCTTCACCTGTGTGACAGCTGCAGCACAAATACAGCTGTCTCTGGGGGCTGTGGGCTTTCCCTCAGTTCCAGGCTGCCTCTCAGCCACCTCTGATGATTCCTCCCTTCTGTCCCTCTCTTCTCAGCCCTAAGCTGCAGAATTTCCCTGCCTCTTTCTGGTTAAAGTAGATTCAGGTTTATTTTCTGCAAATACAAAGAATGAGGTTGCCACTCTTATCAGATGCTCAATCTGTCCTTGAACCAAGGACACATGCTCTGAATTTCAATCACATGCAGGTTGATTTGACTTCTAAGGGGCATGAAAATGTGGACAAAACCAATAATTATATCATTGTCCTGCTTCCTGTTTTGTCATGGTGCTTTAACTAGTGATATTTTGTAAATTACATTTAATTTGTTTTACTTATATGAGACAAAGGATTTCATTGAAAAGAGGAGATGCCTTGGTTAAGCTCGTATTAAGCAAACACATCAACTATTAACTAATAGTACTTAATTTAATTTTTTCTTCAATTGAAAACAGTATTAAAAAAAAAGGTCTCATGTGACATAAACAATTTCTCCAGATTAGCCTTTTTCAATGATAAAATATTTTGTCAACATGCTCAAAATTTTTCTTGCACTTCAGTGACAGGATACAGCGTCCTAACAAGGTAACTGCCTCTGCTGTATATTTGTAAAATCTTTCAAAAGATTGCTAATTGGTGCCCATACCTTCAAGAAAAGCAGGTAAGACAGTCAGCATGACTACAAGCCAGTTAATTTAACATGGAGAAATTCTCATTTAAATTCTCTATCAGTTTATCAATTAAAATATAAGTGCTGGAATATCATTAGAGCCAGGGATAATGATTTTATAGAAAGCAGATTTTATGGACCAAATCTTATTTAATTAATTGATGAGGTCAAAATTTTCCTTAAAAAAAGATATCTGTGAGGATATATTTAGACTCTTATAGGGCATTTTACTTATGCATAACTATCTGATCATCTAAAAATTAACACTATGCTTTATTAATAAAGCACATAATAAGTGAACTAAAAAGTGGCCCACGAACCGCTAGAAATAGTCATGAAAGGGAAAATACCATGGAACTCAAGTAATTTTAATATGATCCCTCAGGGTTGGCACTGGATTTTGGAATATATAACATTTTCATAAACAGTTTTGAAATAAGGCTAATGCAATCTTAGAACAATTACAGCTGACAAAGCAGGTGGGATGATAAAGAGCAAAGATGGAAGAGTTATATAGAATAATCTGAAGTAATTCAGCAAATGAAACAATTAAACCCACAAAATATTTTAATAAAATCACATTCACATTATACCCACAGAAAGAAAAATGCAAATCATGCCTACAGAGTGGAGAGTGTATTGGCAAAGCAGTGATTTAAAATTAATCTAGAGTTAAAATGGACAAAAAAATGATAAACAGAATTATCTTATCATTAGTCTCAATGCTATAAATACACAAGGAAGGTTATTATATTCCTTCAGTATATGAACTTGGGAAAACTTCAGTGCATTTTTTGATAGCACTGAAATGGAAATGATTCTTCCAGTCCTGGTCCCCATATTTGGAAAGTCATGGCACAAAACTGAAGAGACAAACCTGAACAAATTAAAGTTATATTTCTTACCTTTTCAAGAAGGGACCTACAAGAATGCCGAGTCATTGCAGGAAAACCAGGATGCAGTGGAATACAGGTCAAGTTGAACACATTCAAATTGGAAACTCAATTAATTTTCAACTGCAAGAGTGATGAAGCACCAAGACCCTCAAATGAAGACAGAGTACATCTTTGGAAGAAAGTCACAGACATTTTACAGCCCTTGGTTCTATCAATTTATTATAGCTCGATGAACCACCTGTCAAAAGTAATAGGAAACCAGCTTGCAGCTCATTGTCATCTGAAGGCATTTCCCATGGAGCTAAGGACCACAAAAAGAAAACTGTGACATTTAAAAAGTTTTTAAACCTTAAACGTAACACTTGAGCTTAAAACAGACAGTTCCCTTCAACCCATTATTTTCCCTGGTTTGGGACACTTATCTGCAAAGGAAGGACCTTAAAGGAAGAGCTTTAAGGAAGGACCGCAGTCAAACCACAGCGTAAATGACACACAGACTCTACTCTGTGTATAACAAAAATAGATTAGGCCAGATCCTGTATTAGCATAAATCATTGAAATTGCATTTTTTTGGCTCAGTCTCATAGGAAAGGAGGAACTTCCCAAAAGCAGGGTTTTGACAGACATGATTTTCACATAACCTAGAAGAAGCATAAACACATTGCTCAAAAAATTGCGAGATGATGTAAAAATGTTTTGTGAAGCTGTTCAAGTCACTTGGAAAGGCTTTCCGGGTTAAAAAGTGTCAAAGAAACTACAAAAAGTTTAAAAATGAGCATCTATAAACTCAAGCAAACAATCCAACTCAGTTTACTGCTTCTCACTTCTATAAAGCTGAGATTACATCTTAAACATCCCACATCCGATGCTCAACCTTAAAAAAGTGCAGAAGTAAAATATCTTCCCAGCATTCCACTTCAGTCTATTTAATTCTTACATAATTTTTTTATTCCGAGGAAGGATATAAGGAGGATCACTGTGAAGAGCCAGTAAGGGTAAAAGACTCATCTCTCCCTTCAGAAGATAACATTTCCTAGGAGAAATCGCCTGAAGATCACATATCTTGTCACTAGAATCTTGCTCCAACAGTATTAGGCTTTTAGAAATGAGTCATGGGCAATTCCAAAGAGAAACATGTAGGCTTGGGGGGAAAAAAGCAACTACAAAAATTTAATCATGGTATTAAATCAGCTCAGTTGAGGATCCACACAAGCAGACTAGTGCACAGCCTTGCTGAGAAAGCCATCCATTATGAATGTAGGGCAGTGGTTCCCAGTCTTGTTTCCTTGACTCTCTTGCTTTCCTTGACTGAGTCTTGATAAATGACAGACAGCAGTCACATAGTCATCACACAAAAACCCTCACAGATTTGTAGAAAATCAGCCTTTCTGAGCAGTCTCTAACCCGTTGCTCCCCCCTCTTGGTTGCCATCTCCTCATGGCAAACTGTGGCAATACATGGAGAAGCCTGGGAGCAAGTTTGCCTGTGAATAGTGAGGAAAAAGAGTCATGAGAATTTTAATTTCCTCCCCACTTTCTATCATTAGACTGTTGTTCACCAACACTTCTTTTCCTAAATTTCCATCAGTAGCTGGCAGATTTTTTGAATCTATTCTTACCATCTTTAATGTTCCCTGCTGGTTTTAGCTGTAGCTGGGTTTTGTCATTTATAATTTTGAACCCAAGTACCCAAGCAATGCTTTTGCATTCTTCTGTTGTTTTTCTTTATTGATGTCTACCTTTTCCAGATCAAACCTTGGAGAAACCTTTCCTCAATCCAACCTCCAAGGGAAATTAAACACATAGCTACATAAAGAATGTTGAAACAACAGACCATGTTCAGCAGACAGACATAAATACACAGACAAAAATAGAAGCTTGCCTTTTCTGGTTTTTTAAACACCTCTTTCAAGTCACCTTACAGGGATGAGCTGCAGGGGCACAAAATTCAAATTAGGAAAAAGCACCATTGCCAGGCTCATTGAGAGCTGAGCCCATCTGTTTCAACATCCTCCATCTGACAAGGGAGATCTTTCAAAGACAGACAAGCCCACTAAGGGCAACCATGGGATAACATGACCCTTGAGAAACCAGCTTCCTCCATCCAGATATGAAAGCTGTCTTCTTTTTTGAAATGTGCAGCTCTTTGTACTTTTTTTCCCCTACAGCCTTTTTCATTTTAATCACCTCTGATACATCAGGCAATTTTCTCATTATCTATTACCCTTTTTTTGATCCTATTAGGCTTCTGGCAGCAATGATATCAAGAGACAGTAGGGTTCAGAGGTTAATTGTGCCTTGTATTTAAGAAGTACTTCCTTTTTCCATTTTAACTGTGTTCATTTTTAAATAATGCTAAAATAGAAACTGAAAAAAATTCTATAGCACAGTTTAAAATAAAAATGAAAGAAGAGAGAGAGTTAAATTATGACACTCAAATAATTCTTTCCTGTAAGCCCTGGGAGAAACCTGATGTCACTGAGAACTTAATGTAAATTGCTACTGTTAAAGTTAGATTAGAAAGAAAATTTAAAAAATAAGTCATTTAATCAACTTCTCAGCTGGTGTGAATCAGTTCAGTTCTTTGGGAGGTTTTGAGCCTGAAGTGATTTATATCACCTGAAGACCATGCCCTTTGATCTTTAAATATCTAATAATTTTTATGGATCTCCTGCAGCCTTCTTTTTTAAATTATGGTGCACAGAACCAGACCTTCTACTTCACCTGTGGCCTCACCTCCTACTCCCTATGCCTCATCTTCTTGTTCATAAACCCCAGAATTAGATTTATCCCTCTTTTGCAGATCCTTATTTAGTTTGTGATCCATTATAAAATCATCACCCAGTCAGTAACTCCATATGTTGTATTTTTAATGCTCCCTGCCTGCCTACAAACACACATCTCTCCCCATGTATTGAGCACCTGATTTTACTAAATTTCATCTCACTGATTTCAAATCACTTACGCAACTAATCAAGACAATTCTGAATTAAAATTGTGTCTCTCCCTTTCATTTTTCCTCCAGGAATTGCCTCCTGCCAGCCAGGGACTGTCTTTTCTTGCTCCAAACTCAGTTCTGCATCAAAATAATTTCGTTCAAGCAGTGTAACAAGTAGCACAACACTGGCATATTGCTGGCTATAGAACCAACTTAGGACTTGCTATACAAAAGCTCAAACCCAAAGATTTTAAGATTGTTTCCTCTTTCATAATATACATATCACTGCATTGTGTATTATAAACCCACTATATAATATGTTTTATTATTTAGCATGGTTGGATCTCAAATGTCTTTTACAATTAAATTAAAAATTACCCCAACTGAAACCAGCAAAGCACATCATGTTTAGACAAATGAATTATTCTTTATGTATTTTCCTGTCTTATTATAAATATCACAGAATCACAGAATAAGCTTATTTGGAAGGGAGCCACAGGGATCATCAAGTCGTACTCCTGGCCCTGCACAGCTCCATCCCCAAGAGTCACACCATGTGCCTGAAAACATTGCCCAAACTCTCTCAGGCTTGGTGCTGTGACCACTTCCCTGGGAAGCCTATTCCAGTGCCCAAACAGCCTCTGGGTGAAAAACCATTCCCTAATGTCCAACCTAATCCTCCCCTGACACAGCTTCAGGCCATTCCCTTGAGCCCTGTCACTGTCACCACAGAGCAGGGATCAGTGTGTGCCTCTCTGCTTCCCCTCACAAGGAAGCTGTAACTGCACTGAGGTCTCCTCCAGGCTGAACAGACCAAGTGACCTCTGCCACTCCTCACACAGCTTCCCCTCAAGGCCCTTCACTATCTTTGTTGTCCTCCTTTGGACACTCTCTAAAGTTTAACATCTTTCTTGTATTGTGGTGTCAAAAACTGACCCCAGGACTCAAAGTATGTTTTGCAATGTGTTTGCAAAATATGTATGTATGTATATGTACTCATACAGTATATTTTACAGTGCTTGCTTACATATAAGCCCCGATTCATGTGAAGGATGGTTCCATATGGAGGAAGATTATATTGCAGCTACACTCCTCTTTTCTGAAAGAAACAGTTTTATGCCTTCCATTTGCTTTTGACAGCTAATGAGTCCAAGGAGAATTGCTCAAAGCTGCTTGACTTAGGCGAAAAAAAAAGGACTTAAAAAGAACTGAGCATACACAGATCTCATCTCTGCCCAAACATCTTCCACTTGTTCGGGGAAAATGTGAAATAGTTGACACACTCAGTAACAAAAGGTACAGTCTATTTTCAGTGTCAGACAGCCAGCAACCAGAACTAATCTTGTGGACATATACTACGCAATGCAGGCAGCAATTATTTCTTTCAGAAGGATCCATGGAATACAAGTGCTATCCTGCTTTTCATCCTCTCTAAAAACCATTGGTTGTACTCACCTACTGGGATTTATCTTACCTCCCCTTTCTCTTCAACATCCACTTGGAGAAGGAAACCCAACCTATAGGTTTGTCAAGAACATACAGATGATTCACCATCTGACTGTCTGCAGATGTAAACGTTGCTATCTGTAAAATGTCACAGTGCCTGGCAGAAATCAGGTACTGCACAAAGAGCAGCAAACTTCTCCTGACCCTACAGAAGGTCTGACAGTGGTCCAGAGGGTAAAGTACTTCAAAGAAGCAGCTGGAACATAACCTGTTTCTTTCACCGGAAACATCAGTGCCCTATTCATCGGAATCAACCACTGATTAAGCTTTGACAAGGAAGTCAAAGGAGGAAACACAAAAACCCCATTTCCCATCAAGGCACACATTTATGAACAGTATTTGCAGCCAAAGCTGATTGCCTGTTGACAAAATTACAAAATAAATCAGGATTTTCCAAAATTAAGCCCATACTCCTCTCAGTACAGAGGTAGAGTGCTGTGATAGATGAGTAATGGCAGCAAAAGTGTTCAAAGGAACTTGGACATGCATCAAGGCTTCATCCTATATCTCAAAGAAGTTCACAGAAAATAACTCATGACCTTTGCAGGACCTTAATAAAGGATACTTTTTTTTGGAACAGAGGAGAGAAGGGGTGATTTTCCATTTTTCCATAACACCAGAATCTGATTTTAAGTAAATGAGGCGTGGGAGTGGTGGGGCTTCCTGTCCAGCTGCAGAGGCACCTCTGCCCTGTGATCAAAGTGGCAGAGTTTGGCTGTGATGAACTGAACTGTGGTTCCATGGAACTGCTTCCAGGTTGACAGTGGTGTGATAGATCAGCACTGGAACTTTCTTTCGTGACCATCACGTGCCATTTATAAGGCTCAATGTATTCCTTCCTATCATTCAAGCTAGAATCTCTCTGCCCGAAAGTCACTCCTTTGCTAAACTGCTGTCCAGGGAAGTTCCTTCTGTCTGCCCAGGAGAGGTGTTTCTACTGCTTGCTTGGCTACAGTAGCCAACACCAACACTATACATATTTTCTTTCACTTTCCCCATCACAACAGTGCTGCTGAGTCTTTTATGGACCTTTCCAAAGCTTTAGCAGCATTGCAGTATGACACAACATCATCAAAGAAATAAGAAAACCATGGTTGTACAAACTGAAGGACCTCTCTTAATCCATGAATAAATATTTTCTGAGGAAAGCATCAGTGTTTAAATAGAGAGAGTGTTTCAGTGACTGAGACACCACACAAATCAGCTTTGCAAGCCCTGTGACAGATGCAAATTGATGTTAAATACCTGGTGGCAAAGAGTGAGAAAGATGACAAGCTCTTTTATTTGGAAACTTGAGCTACGAGTAATTGCATGCCTGAGACACATTTTAAGCAGGTAAATGGCTGTGCCCAGCCAGCATCTTGCTGATCACCCTTTCTTGTTCAACATCCATAAGCAAACTGACACATCGATTATACTTACGGAGACACCAGGAGTTAGTTACTCATTTAGTTTTATAGTATTCTTTTGATGGTATGAAGTTCATAAATATCTTTAAAACACTCTTCCCATCATAATGATCATTTTACCTCCAAAAGCTGACAGAGCAAGGAAACAAACAAACAAAGGCACTTAATTGCACCATAGACATTTCTCCACATGGGGACCCCTGAGGACACTAATTTGTACCACTGTGAAGCACTTTTGTGATTTGTTGTTTTGGCCACTACAGTCAAAGAGATTCCAAGAAGCTTTTAAAAATAAAGATTTTGATAGCTCTCTGCTTATCAGGAGGCATTCAGGACTTATGAGCTCACCAGAAGAGGAGAGCTGGCAAAAACCACTATTCTTTTCCCATCTACTGCAACACCTAGAACACCACAGGCAATTTTAAAAAGCAAAGCAGTGTTTCAGACAAAAAAAAAAAAAAACAAAAGAAAAAATAAAAAAAAAAAAAATAGTTAAAAAAAAAAAAAAAAAAAAAAAAAAAAAAAAAAAAAGCAACATTAAATACCCACCTTCTTAATAATAATTTGATTACAGCTTGCAGAAAAATGACTTGAAATAATCTAGTCTCTTTCATGTAAATAGGGCAATTATCAAAATAACACCACTTATTTGTAGCGTACTTCAGTTACTTCACTTAGTAAAATACTTCAGTTACTCATGTTTATACAGAAGGAAGATCCTAGAGATAAGTAGATGCAGGTTATCTTTTAAAGTGAGAAATACAGGAAGACTTTTAAAGGAAGATTCAAGACCCGGTTGTGTACATCATCTAAAGAAACGCAACGCAGCCAGCCAGCCCGATCTCCGCAGCTGGAGAAGCAGCGCCGGGAGCCGCTGGACCCGGGATTCAGCTGCTGCAGAACAGTCTCTGCTGCCTTGTCCCTTTCCCCACCTGCTGGTCACGCCGGAAAGCACCACAGCACCAGCGGACTCTAATAGGAAAACAGCAAACTCAAGAGATTCTGTACTCACACACGGGTACTTCCACGGGCCGCTGATAAAATTGTTCTGCTATTTTTTTACTGTTAAAATTGGGATTAGAATCCCTGATGAGACATCCCACTAGAGAAAAAAACATGAAAATTACATCTGATCATTACATCTTTTCAGAAAAAAGAAGATTCCTTTCACTTGAAAGCATTCCCCATCTGCTTCAGTTCCAGATACAAGAAGGAATATGGCTGCTGGGCTAAACTCAGTAATTATGTTCACAGCACTGGCAGATCCTAGCTAGCAGGTGATGTGTTCACTATGCGATTTAAAGTTGCTAAAATAATCTGCCAAAACAAACATGAAATAAAAACAAAACAATAAAACCCAAACAAATAAAAACCAAGAACAAAGCTAAAATTATCATGTCTATACTGTTCCATAACATAACAGAGATAAGGATAACAATGTCTGTACCAGATGGATTTCCTCACTATGCACGAAAGGCCATGGAAGATACACCATGATGAGGAAAGTAAAAGCATAGCTCCTAGGAAGGCTAAACAGTCAAAGGAAAGAAAAAAGCATGATGTACTGGCAAAAGACAGCTTGAAAAATCTCTGCTCTCTCAATATTTTGTACCTCAGAAAAGGGCAAGCAATTTTCCCTTCCTCTCCCAGCTCCATTTTTTTTAACTGGATTAAAAACTACTAACATGAAACAAAAAGGCAAAGCAAAGCAAAAAGGCTCTAATCTCAATCTCTGTGTACACCCCACACATATTAAAAATTAACAGTGAGGGCACTTTCCTTATTGCTACTATAGCAAACCAAACACCAAAGTATTCAAAATTCAGGGCAGGCTTTCCAGGAGAAGACTGTTTGGATTTTGTGAGCAGTGTCTGGCCAGCTGTCAGACAACAAGACTGACTGGCAGCTTGAACACGGGTGTTCTCACAGTGTGGCAGGTGCATCCAACTCCAGCAGCCAAGTGCTGCTCCTTGGTTATCCATCCACAGCACCCCTTCCCTGAGAAAGGCTGGATTCTCAGCTGTGAGCCATGCACAGGGGCACTCACAGGGAAATTAATGCAGGTGGAACCACTGGTCTCTGAACAAAAATTTGCCACGATACTCCTGCCACAAAGGCAACAGGAGCTACACTCACCTATTTAGAGCTGTTAAAACCTGTTACAATAAGATTGCAACCTGTTACAATAAGAGGGAAGAGAGGAGCTGTGTTGCAATTGCTAAGCAGTTTTCATCCAGTGGTATTGTAATAATACCCAGTTAGAGCTGGCCTAAAGCAGTGTTTATGAGATGGTAAATGAGCACTAACACATACACCCAGGTTCAAATAACAGGGTTTGCTGAAACCTGCTCCCAGCACGCAGAGCCCAGCAATGAAACCACTGCCGTGCAAACACAGCACTGCTGCACCAGGCTCCCACAAGAGAAATGTGCCAATGCCTCCGAGAAAAATCACAAGATGCTACTCACAGTTCCAGCACAACACAACAGCAGAAAACCTTGATTGTGAAAACTGTTCCTTGTGGTAATGTGTCGGCATTACTGTCTGTGTGAATTCCCAATTAATTGCAATTTTTAAATGAAAATACAGTTTCAGAGATATAAAGAGAAGTAAACCAGCAATAACAAAACATACTGCCTGGCATTGATGCCAAGAGTTTTGACATTTTATTGAACACCTACCTTAGTATTTGTCTTAGCTGTCACTTGGTAGGATGGTTAGATTTTATATTTAATCTCTGTTGATTCTCGAATATCTACCATTACTATGTCCTAAGGAAAGCTATTGATTTCTCACTCTTGCCTATTTTATATAAATAAAGCTGGATTCCAGGTTGTGAAAACATGGTAAGATCTCCAAAGATAAAGACTTACAGGGGGTGTACCTTACCAGTCTTGAGAGTTGAGACTGTGCAAACCTCAAGTTCAACAAGCACAAAACTATCATTTAAAACTTTAAATCTGAACAAACAAGTCCCAAATCCTGTAAGAAGCAGCCTAATTTTATTACAAAGCGTATCTATAAATTGCTCAAAATCTGGGCTAATAATTGAAGAACCAACAGTAATAGTGTAAGCAGACAATCCAAATAATACACACAGAGGAAAATCTGGTTTGAGATGTATAAAAAATCAACTCTTCTAAGGCTATACATATATATTTCGTAAGTCTTGCAATTTTCTGTCAGTTTAGGGATGAGCAAATAAATACAGTCCTTTACTGATGTTTAAGGGAGAAGGCAACACATATTTCTTTGTTGTTTAATTTAGTATATTTCCACAGATGAAACTGTAGCTAATCTACAGATGGAAAGACAGAATTTTCAATTGCAATCTGACACCAAAATTTCCTTTATACTCTCACTTGCACCAGATATCTACAGAGCAAGTATTTAGCCTCTGTAAAATAGGCCTTAAATAAAGCTAAATTAACTAATGGGTAGAGATGGTAAAAAACTAATGACAGCATCACGTGAACAACTGAGACTTTATGCTTGAGTTCCTTGTGGATCAAGAGCTTTTTTATCGAGTTGAGCTGATTCTTACTCTGCATAGTATTTCATCCATTGCCAAAGATGTATTAGTCCCATTTTAAGGCTGTGGAACACATAGGAAGCGACAAGATAGAAAATTGCATAAAATAGAGCCATTTTATGCCTTCAGCAGTTACCTTCACATACAAATGTGAAACTATGTAAGGCTTGCATTTGGATGCAAAAATGTTCTCCTACCACTTCTGCAAACAACAGGGAAGTTTCTGTAATTCCAAGAGATTTGCTGGCTGGCTCACTACCTGCAGGGACACCACATGAGGAGGGGAACAGCCATCACACATCTGTGACAGAGCTGAATGCTGGTGAGTTCAGAAACAAAGACTATATGGAGGAAGCACTCTGCTACAATAACAGTAGCTATTCTACTTATCATAGCATTGCACAAATAATAACAAAAATGTAGTTTTAAAATTAATTCACTAGTCTTTCCATGTGTGTATTTACAACTTCAATGAGTCAAGCACGTATTTCATTCCCCTTTTATTGGAAATGAGAAAAAATAGCTCAAAACCAACCTTCTTTCAGCTTCTTAACCTTGACTTCATCCAAACCCATCTAAAAGGCTCCACAGGTGAACTCAGGAAATCATTCTTTTCAAGTCAAACACATCCTATCCAAAGGTGAATTATCAGGGTAGACACCAACAACTGGAAAATAACTGAAAGTCTTTTTTTCCTCTTAGAACCATTTGGAAACAATCACCATCTGGAGATAGCATGAACTTAATTTTACAGGGGC
Organism: Erpornis zantholeuca; assembly: GCA_013400515.1. Classification (NCBI taxonomy): domain Eukaryota; kingdom Metazoa; phylum Chordata; class Aves; order Passeriformes; family Timaliidae; genus Erpornis; species Erpornis zantholeuca. The sequence continues at coordinate 92,976 of VZTN01021107.1, forward strand.
CTCCTCCTCATCAAACATGTGGTATGTTTACCACAATAAATAAGCATCTTGAGGAACTCTTCTTACTCTGCACATAGCCAAACAAAGGCTAACTCAGGCAACATCATCCTTTGATTAAGTGGAAGTTCATACAATTTCCTAGCTTTTCTCAACTCTTGCCCTCTCAATAAGCAAAACGTTTTTCTGATTCTTACAACAGTACTTACTTTATCAGCTGTGTTCCCTTTCTGTGCTGTCCTGCTTCGTGGGAGTTGAAGTTTCACTGACTTATTCTATTCTTTCCCTTAGTCCAATGACCTTCACTGAACCACAACCAACATGCCCCTTAGGAAGTAATTCACCTCAGGACACTTTTTTTTTTTAATGGGCTAATTCTGTACTGTCTGAAACAAAGCACTGATTAGAGCTGAACTCAGGATGTGATACACAACACAACACTGGTGACCAGAGCCACGGGACAGGCTCAGAGCCCACCACAGCTCCTGGCACTGGTAGGCCAGGTACCTGTACTGCTTCGATTAGTGGATAATGAGGTACATGATCCATGAGCAAGATGCTGCTGCAATTATCAGGGTCATTGTGATCTAGCAAGTGCTGCTTCTTTCAGCATCAAAAGCAAAATGTAAAGGAAGAAGGGAGAACATGCAATGCTTCAGTCAGTTCTTTGCTCCCATCTTGCCAATAGATTTAGACCCTGATTTGTCTTCATGCAATGGACTGCATCCTGTTGCTCAAAGTTAGGGTGAGAGAAAAGTGGCTGTGGAACTGTTTCAAAAAGGGTTTCCAGTGTCACCTTTCATTTTTCCTCTGCTTTGTATTCAATTATTTCCTTCTTTCCTTCTTCAGATTCCCCGAGCTCTTACAGAGTTCTCACATGGTTTATTCACTCTAACCCCTAGATCTCCCCAGCAATCACTTTCTCTGTCATTGCTCCCACCTCCACATTTCTTCTTTAGTAACTGTTTTCTTTAATTTTAATCTTGCCCTTTCTTCAGTAGGTTTTGGAATCAAAATCTTGTCTCAGTAGATCAAAGCAGTTTCCACACTATCAGTGTACAAACTGGGCCAGAAAACAATTCCTTGTCACAAACTTTGTACAGCACATATTCAACTTTACAAGAACTTAACAGATATGAACTATGACACCAGTTCAATTACTGTCACTGTGTAATAATTAGGTTCACTGATAAGTTCATAGAACCTGTTTAGATTGGAAAAGATCTTTAAGATCATCAAGTCCAACCATCTACCCAGCACTGCCAAGCCCATGATAAAACCTTGTTGTTTAACCAAGATGTTACACCTACTTGTCTTTTAAACAGCTCCAGGGATGATGGAATGATTCCACCCTTTCCCTGGGCAGTCTGCTCTAATATCTAAGAAGTCCTTTGGTGAAGAAACTTTTCCTAATATCCAATCTAAACATCCCCTGGTGCAACTTGAGGCTATTTTCCTTTAACCTGACACTTGTTTCTTGGGAAGAGAGACTGATCCCCACCTGCCTACAAGATCCTTTCAGGTTGTAGAGAGTAATAAGGTCCTCCTGAGTCTCCTTTCTCCAGACTAAAAAGCCCCAGTTCCCTGAGCTGCTCCTCCATAGGACATGTTTTCTAGACCCTTCACCAGCTTCATTATTCTTCTCAGGATGTGCATTTAACCTTAAAATTTAAACCTTTTAAAGAAAATAACAGTCTACCAAAGAAAATCATTACCTGCTCAAGGTGCTAAACATTCCTTTGTTATCTGATACACAGACACCTCATCATCCCAGTATTATGAAACACATTTTCTACTTCTACACTTTACTTTGGAAAGAAAAAAAAGCCAAGTTGGATGAGGCTTTGAGCAACCTGATCTAGTGGAAGGTGTCCCTGCCCATGGCAAGGGCGCTGGAACTAGATGATTTTTAAGGTTGCTTCCAACACAACTCATTCTATGAATCTGACAGTGTGCCCTACAAACCTACACCTGCAATAATTTCTCAGAAAGTTATTCTTGCAAACCAATTGCTTTGAATCAATATAAAAAGCAAGGAAAGGGCTAGGAAGGGTATCATATAGTATTACTGCACAGTAACATGGAAAGGAAGCTGTCAGGCCAGGAAGGAGTGAAATCTCTCTCATTTCTAACTCCCAAGAGCCACTATGAGTCATAGGAAACCATAAATCCTCCTGTTCAGGACCACACTCAGTGCAGGTAGCAAGGTGAGCAGCTGCAGTGTGAGCTGCAGGTTGAGCACTGGGCGGTGGCAGCCCCAGGCAAGAGGCTGAGAAAGGCCACCCTTTGCATAGGAAAGGGCCTAGGGACCTATGGCACCACCGGACACTCAGAGATGAGGCAGGAGCCGAGGACCCCCAGACGTTGTGCACTGAGCTTGTGAGGGTATAAAAGCCCAGGGCTCCTTTGTTCAAGGTCCCTCATCAGAGAGGCAGCAGCTCAAGCTGTTATTTTGTTGGTGCACCAAGTTTAAATTATTTTAAGGACTGAGACGTGAGACTGTGCTATGGGAATCCTGGGCCCAGGGAGTGAAGGAACCTTGTCTGCCTGTGTGAGTGTGGGGTGTGTAGGAGTGAAGCAGGGCAACCGTGGGCTCACTGGAGCTGCCTGCTTCAGTGAAGGGCCTTCAGTCCCAGCTCGGGTGCTGTGGGTGTGGCTGCCAGAGTGGCACCTGGATGGTTGAACAGAGAAGTTTCCCTTAATACTCACTGAAAATGTGGAACAAAACAGGCTAATTTTCAAGTTTTGAAAATGCTGCATCATGTACTTTTGATCTGATTAAGGATCATATGGAGTTTTCCAGGAAATTTAAGTTTTTAAACTTTTCTACTTACACAAATGAATGCAAGACAAGCCATAACAAATCCAAAAATATATACATACTTTACTATACCTATTCCCTGTAAATAAAAAAAATAAAGATTTGGAAATACAGGAGCACTTATAAACTAATTACAAAATAAGATGCACAGAAATGAGGAAAATCCTTCCGTATTGTACAGATGTTCATACACTAGGCAGTCCCACAGTCAATCATAGATTCTGTTATGGACACAAGCCTGAACACAAGTGGCAAGATTTTATTACTGTATATGTATTTTCTTTTTAATTATCTGAGATTGCCTTAGCTCCTCAGTCCCATGAGCATATGGACAAGCTTCAGAAGGTAAAGGACAACCATCAGGATGATGAATGAAAAACCAGCAGAGGCGTGTTTTAAAGGCTTCAGCTGAAAGGCGTCGTTTCACTTCAGGTTTAGTTTTGCTCGGTGGTTTCCCTTTTCTCCAGTCACGAATATGAACTCTCCCATTTAGAACTAAGATTTAAAAACAAACAAAAATGCAGCTGTTAATAGACAGCCATGGCACTTACACTGGAAAAAAATTGCAGTGACAATCTGAGAATAAAAAACATTCTACAAATGGAGCACTCAGGCAAAACCACATGAGCCATTTGTATAGAAACAGAAAGAAGTACACAACAAACTAAGACAATGTAGACACAGTATAAGGAAGACTTGACTGATTTCCCTGAGAGATGTTTTACTGGCATGCTGAATAGTTTGAGGCACCTTTGCATCCTTTTTGTAGAAGTTTGTTAGTTCATGTTTTATAAAGAAGCTGGGATCATTTAGACTAAAATCATCTGAACTTAGATTGCAAGTTCTGAGAAAAGAAGTTTCAACTTCAAGAACTGTAATTCTTCCTGTGTTCGTAACTTTATGATTCCACATTTAAAATGTAATTACCAGCAAATGTCTTCTACTACTTTCACAGTTCACTGACCCAAAAATACACCGAGGAGATGAAGTTTAATCCTTCATGTGAACCAACACTGAATTATCATTGGTTCATAGGATTCAACACTTTGGGGTTTTTAAATTTGTTGTGTTAGGACCATAAACTACACAGGCACACACTCGTGAACCTCTGTCAACTCCTTAAATGTGTAAACAAAATAGATAAAAGGAAGTTAGCCAGAGTGGAAGAAAAAAAACAGATGACAAACAACAGTGAAAATGAAGAGGGAAGGATCTGCCACTTTTAAGTTGCCATGCTTTATTTTCATATTCTGCTTCAATCACACCTTCTGTATCACACACTTGCAGCTTGGGATAGTTAACCAATGCCATTCTGCACTCTGATAATTGCTATTCAAAAAGTAACATGTCCAGTGAAAGCTGAATATCACACAGTCTGGACTGGATGAATTCATGTCTCCAGGTTTCCTTGTGATACACAGACAGACCTGAACTTATACTCAGCAATTTCAGCTGAGCTCTAAAATCCCTCTTGAAAGATGAAGAAAAATTAATAGCAGCTATTTATGACCAAGCATAACTTTTCCCTGGAAAATCAATCTTGCATTGGACAAGATACCTGATCAAAAGAAACTGCCACCAATCAGTTATCTTAAGATTCACTTTTTGTTCAGTGTGCATGTGTGTGTGTACATCCATTCTCCAGGTTCTAAAAGTAAAACAATTCAGTAAAGATGACCAAAGAGCTGTAGCCATGTTTTCCTCTGTCCTCCTGGGCATGAGCAATGTCCTTTCAGAACACCAGACATTTCTTGTTATGGTCATATGCTACTAAGGGAGAATCAAATGGTCTCTCCTGAAGCCCTGGGGAGTTTCCATGTGATGTAAACTACTAAGAAAGACTAGGATTAAGTCAGACCTTTCTTCATAGGTAATGTGCACATGGCCTCCAAGACAATTTAAAATGCTCATTCCATTTACAATGTAACACTGTGCAAAACCTATCTCACCTATTACTAATGATAACAAACCAAAACAGACACGTAATAACCTCTGTGTGACCAACTCTTTTTAATGGATGGTCATTCAAAAGGATTTTATAAACCGAGTGTACAGAAATCCTTAGTGGATGCTAAACTTGCTTAACTTAACCACTGGCAACAAACAGGTTGCACACTCAGGATCACTTGCCATGGATTAGTTGATCAGTATTTTACAGGAGACACAGAACTGTTAGGACATAATATACTTTGAAATTTGAAGCAGCTTTAATACTGATAAAACCTTGAAGATCTTATATTACTGCAAAGCAACATTTTAGTTTTGCAAAACTTCACAGTGACAAAAGAGCCGCAAACCAATTACACAAAGCACACTGTCACCACGTATTGCAACAGGGACAAAAAAGCCAAACCCGAGAAACTGCTATCAAAAACCCAGCCAGCCATGAAGACCTTCTACTGAGTTCTTTCTGCTATGCTACCACAATCTACATAAACACATCAAGCCTCACAATTAAAGGTTCTTATGGAGGCTAATTTTGTTTCATGTCAGCATTTACACTTTGGGGCTTGGTAAGCCCCCATTAAATGCTTTAGGAAAATTGTTCTGTATTTGACAGCCTCAATACCCCCAGTACTTCATAGGAAAAACAAAAATTAGCCACTTAAACTAAGGGTTTTTCTTTTCAGATTCAGTCATTGTAGAACATTTTGCTGATAGATGCCTTACCAATCTCATTTGTAAGAGCTTTACTAACAATACCTTGGAGCAATGGGCTCATAAAGAATATTCAGCTTTCCACAAAGGTACAAAAGGCAGTTAAAAAACCACCACCATGGTAATTTTTAATTTGACTGCATATAGAGGAGATAAAATCAATGATTAAGGAAAACAAAAACTCAAAACTCTACCTTCAAATACTTGATGATTGTTCTTGAGAAGTGTCTGCAGGCCTCCATATTCACTTTTCAGCTTTTTTAAAGTCTCTTTATTTAAGTGTTCTGCCACTTCTCTCAAGGAAAGGCTTTCTGCAATTAAAAATGCTAGAGTTATTAAAAACTTTTGCATATGAAACCTTAACACAATTCAACTTCTATATTAGGTAATGATTATGAGCAGAATGTCTCAATTATCTAGCAGTACTGCAGCGACTTTTTTCTCACAATATGATGTATGATATATATTTTATATGTATATTGTCTGTAAAATAGCAGCTTTCATTTCACAGGACTCAGGTCAGAATTTCCGCAGTAAGATACATTTTTTATTTGCACCACTTTTTTCACATTAGTGTGCAACCCTCATGGCAACAAGCTCTGTTTATAAGCATGTAGTTAGAAGACTCATTCAGTAACATAAGACTAACTACAGTGAGTAAATAATAAAACCAGATGGAGAAAATTGGAAAGATGGTAATAGTGAGAACTGACTGCTTGTACAATTAACAACGACTTAACATTCTTTTTATTCCTAAGACTGAACTAAAAATTCCTAATCATGTTGTAACCTAATGGCACTTCAAAGCACCTCTTACACAACTCTTACAGAATTACAGCTAATTATTATGTTAATATTCTAACCATAATATCCTCCCCTAAATAGGATAGTGTTGTAGAGTTCTGGGCTTAGTTTAGTCTGGTGTAATAAAAATAGATTCAATAGTATTCAAGTGTAAACCAGGAAAAAACCTCACACCAATTTCAAAATATTCTTCAATGTGCAACGAAACACAGTAGGAAAAAAGCACCTTTGTGCAACTGTACTCTTCGCAGTGTCTCCTAAAAATCTATTCACAAACATGTAGATTTGCTGGAAAAGACATGTTCTACCAGCTAAAGGCAGGAAAGATAACCTCACCTCCTTCATTCCAGGTATTCGTATTTCCACACTGCATATCAGAACATGATTTTTGCGGGGCTGCATTTAAGAGCAAGTTGGCCACGTTGAGAACCACTTCATCTACAAAATCCCGAGGGAGAGAAGCACAATTTCTGATTTGTTCTACTTTTTCTCTGGGTTGAAATCCAGGCATCCAAATTGTACCAGCTGTCTCAGTCTCATCTTCAGGAGGTTCTGAGCCTACTTCTTCACATGGACCATCACAGCTATCCTTATGCTTAAATCCAACCCTTCTGTCACACACGGCCACAGCACAGGTCTGACGACTGTTGATAAACTCTGTTATCTGCTTGTCAATCAGAGCATGTTCTGTAGGTGGATAGGTTCTGCTTTTCCCAATAAAACTGACCTGTTTAACAGAAACAAGTAAATCACTATTAAGAGTCCCATACTTACACCCAGCCCCACAACCTCCACATGTTTAGGCAGGCTTCTCACTACCTGTAGGACAATTCAACACCAACTCGATGCTCGGTAACATCTGAGGATGTTTTAACTCTGTTTTTTGAATATTGGTGCACCAGAAAAAATCATAATCCATCATGCTATACAATCATACAGCAAAAATATTGTTCCTGACCCTCAGGTTATTTAAAGCTGGACACCTCTTCCTACCCCGAGAACATTTCACTTTGAATTTCACTGGACATGAAAAACAGCAAAATTAAGTACAAAAAAGCAATTCAGGCAGCTAGAAAAATTATGGCAAAAAATAAGGGTTTTTTCAGTTTTCCACCATATATAGTGGCATAAGAGAAAATCATGAAGCCTTTAATTCCTTCCTGTTTTAGGACTGCACTTATAACATTAGGAGTAGAATTCCCAAGAAAACAATGAGTATTTTTAGTCTCTTTTCAGAGCATCCTCTGTCAAATAATGAAGTTGACTACGGTCTTATCTTACAACAGTAATGAACAAACATCCATATGCTTCAAACAGAGCAGATTAAAAATAAAAGACAAAAGTCCCACACAGGCCAAAATTACCCTTTTTGTTGATGGAATTCTAAGGCAATCTTCTTCCACATGAAAACCACATACAAATCCCACTTGGGCAACAAAATCAAGATATTCTCTGTACTGAGTCTTCTTGCTTTGTCTTCGGCTGTATTTGCCATGGAAATCAAAGAAGCAGCATGGCAGCACGAAGTAGCGACACGAATAGGAAGATCTACAAGAAGGATAACAAACTGCTGAACAGTAAGTTATTTTGGAAAACACAAGAAATTAACAAATAACCTATCAGATAAAAGCAACAGTGGAATTTTTTATTATGCGACAGAGCTTCATGCAATAATATTTGTAACTTCCTCTTTCAGAGAACTAGAACTATCAGTTTAATCAAAAATACCATTTCAAAATATTTGCTGTAACAAACTACTTTGCCAGCTTAGTTTGCAGAAGTAAATCTCTAAATTACTGTTGCTGGTTGTAAAGAGTGCAACAGATCAAGGGAAGGCAGAACCATAAGCTTTTATTTACAAGAAAAAAAAATGCAACAAAAAAACCAAACAACTGTTTCACAAATAAGGAATTGGAAAACAGTTCTGGGTTTCGAATTCCAAAAGCAAAATGCTGCACTGAATTCTATGAGAAAGCAAATACTGCATCTGTATTTCTCCACAGAAAAAGAAACACTTTGTAAAAATAATTAAATCACATCAAAAGTAGCCACTCTTACAAGCACAACAGGTGTGGAACCAAAACTGACAGTTTTTACCAAGCCTACATAGATAATTATAGAGGGTTTGTTTGGGTTTTTTCTGCCCATTTGTTTTTTTAATTCCTTCCATCCCATTCCCCCACCTCTGCAAAAATACCTAGCTGCAATTACAGGTATCCATGGTGTTAATTCATCTGAATGGTTTCCTATGAGCCAGTCAGTATCTGGAAAGAGATGACTGTCACCTGGAATGATTGTAGCTTCCTAAAAAACAAAACAACACAGTAAGTGAATCCTATTACAGGTTTCTTTAATGGATTTTATTTAAAGCACTAAGCAATAATATAAAGTAATACCAGCTGAGAAATACAAGGTGAATGAGCACCACAGACACCAACAATGTTGTCCTCGGGTAGCAATTTTTTATACCTAGAGAGAAGCAATTTAGCAACAAACAGCCACAAAACATTGGTCATAAAAGGAGTAACAACTCTGATTAAGATATCTAGCATATCAATGCATATAAACAAGTATCATACACTGAGTTATGATTTCTTGCCAATTTCCTTCTGTCACTCGTATGCTTAAACTCAGTTTTTCAGAAGTCACTGAATTTGCTGTCTTGCAGCCTGTAGGACTCACATAGCAATTCATCAGAACACAGCTTCATTGTTATTTTCTCTTCCTTCAAAGATGCTGCCCAAATCGAATCCTAGTATATAGAACACCACTTTTCACATGCCATAATTCATATATAATAAAACAAATCCTAACAAACAAACAGAAAGAAGTGCCAAATAAAACAAACAGGATAAATTCTTCATGTAGGCAAAATTCAAAAGTATAGAGTCCCTATAATGTTTGTGTCTCACAAATATGTTTTCTCACTTTGAACTAAGTACTGAAAGATGTTCATACCATGGAAGAAGAGAGTCTTCCCTGAAAACGTGTATGAACATTACAAGAACTATTGGGGAAATTTTAAAAAAGTTTTAGATTTGAATTTCCACAGACCTTCAGGAAAAGTTCTGAAAATGATGCCCATAATGTCTTTTTATATAGAAAATGTATGTTTTAAGAGCTTAAAATTCACATATATATGCAAAGCAGTATCTATATAGGAATTAAAGAAAAAAACAAAACAAAACAAAACCACTTATTAGGGGAGTCAGACTATCTTGGTTACATTCCAAATCCCTCTTAAGGATCAATACAGTGTTTATCATTCAATTAGAATTGTTCTCTTTAAATACTACAGCTCATTTTTAGATATGTATATACATTTCTAGACAATGAATGTAAGAAGATGTTACATCACCAAGTCTTGGGTAAGTGTTTTCTTAAGGTTGATTAAACACATTACTCATACTTTACATTTCAGTTTTGATCACTCAGTTCAGGCATGGCATGAATTATCAGTGCCACACTGCCCATTTTGACAGTCACCCATCACCAAATTTGTATTCATCATGTCTGACAGCAGTTTGGAGATACAGAGTGCCACCTGTTATATCCATTTATGTTGTTAGCATTGTACTGAACGTCACAGATGGCAACATCCACCCTGCAACTCATGCTCTAAGTAAAGATCAAAACAAAATTAGCTTCAGGGGTAACAACAGGTTGTGAGTGAGTGCTTTTTCCTTCTGTGGCTCCTAAGGCTACAGAAGCCTTGCAAAATCATTTCATCCTTCTTGTTCACTGTCTAGCTCCTTCCAGCATAAATCATCACTTTCCTCATATGCATATATATTTATATTGTTTCTTTCTGGGCAGAAAAAGGCACATGTAACACAAAGAGAGAATGCTGTTCAGCACGATCAGATATGACCTAATGCAGTACAACAGGAACGAAGGAGCACCACAGCTTGATGTTTTGGGTTGTTTGTTGAAGGTTTTCAGTAAGAACTGCTTGCAGACTGAAGCAAAGGAATATGGCAGTTTTGGCAACCTGTACCCAAAATGGCAGGGTGGCAAAGAAAAGGCTACACAACACTGAAATACTCACCTCCCATCTGTGAAAACTGATGTTTTTGACTAATTTAAGTGATAGCATCCAAAGATATGTTGAATGAACTTTAAACAATACTACTAGAAAATAACTACATGGGGAAAATCATTTTACTGTATTGGGAACTAACAATTTTTGAGAGAACACAGTGAAAAATTTTAGACTTAGCAGAATAAGAAACCAGGAACACCTCACCTCCAGTGGTCAACTGTTCTTTGGCACCATGCTTTAACAAGTATCAGATTAAAAATGACTAGAATCAAAGTGAATGTTTCTGTGCTCAAATTGTTCATAAAAATGCTAACATGGAACTTGAAATATAATCCCCTTTTCAGACTTATTTTCCTGTTCACTTTTGAAAGCTCTTATTGCAGTTATTTAGGTTGGTTCCATTGAGGTTCAACAACAGTTTTTCCCCCAAAACAGGACATAGCACTACAAGGTCAGAATCACTTTGAAGAAAATAACCAAAATTATAAGTGGCTTCATTATCTTTTATGAGCTAGTGGTGCAAACAAAGCTGCTTAATATTGACCCTCTGGTAAAAAGAAAGTTGGTTTCATGGTGTGCATGTCTGTACATGCAGTAAGAAATCATGCCAGTGGTTCATAGCTGAAAAATAAGCGAGCTGCAAATATGCATGGGTATGGTACAATATTTTCCTCATAATTCCCTTTAAAACATACTTTACAGACCCCCAAGGGATATGGGTGGAATCGTACCAAATCCATGGGTCACTTTAGACAACTTTCTGTAACCAGTATGCTTCCTTACACTTGCATCAATATAACCTCCAACAATGAACAAATGAATAAATGTACATTATCAGTAAGACTGACATATATTTGCATAATACCTCTAAATGCGTCTCTGGTCCATACATGTCCCATATTTTTCTTCTCCTCACATCAATTCCTCTGCCTGGATGCTGAAATATTTGAACAACAAAAAGTCAATTGAAAATAGTACTTTTAGCAGAAATTTTCAAATAGGCTCAGTAAATGTACATATTAACATTAATTAATTCACACTAAAATTTAGACATGTAACAAAAATCAGCTTTGCCATTTTAGGCAGAAGCTGAATACTTTCAATTGCTTTCTTCCCTTTGAAATATGAAGGGAGTTACAAGGAAACCCTAAGAATATATCTGGTCCCAAATTTTACGTGGGCACACCTACTGAAATTGCTCTTGAAAATCTGTATCTCTACAAATGTAAAAGCAAAGGTATTGACTTTTGGTTTGTTTGTTTGTTTTCAAAGTATCAAAACCTTTCACATGGGGAGTACTACTGCAGCACCCACAAGGCTCAAAGAAGAATGCTACTCTAAGCAGTCCTTAGTGGAGAACCACCTTTTAACTACTGAAGCCCAAACACTTTTCCCCCTGTTTGAATTAAAGGGAAGACAAAATAGACTGGAAACTAAAGCAAGAAATGAAGAATGTGTGGTATTTGAGATTCAAGAACCTTGTCAAGAACTAAGCAAAACTGATTACTAAAAAAAAAAGGCTCATAAAACTCACTTTTTTTTTGTCAATGATTGTCAGCTCTGAATGAATGACTAACTGACTGACTAACTGAATGAAAAGTCCACAGGGAAAACAGCAGCTTATATTAGACAAAGTTTTTCTGGCCACACAGGAATAGAAACCTTGTGTTAGGAGAACTTGGAACATGTCCCTGCGCCCCCAATGACATCTATTTATCTAATAAGAGATATTCATTTCCTCTACAGATTTTTCCATGTTCTCCCAAAAGCAGAAAATGCAATTTTCTGGAACAGACAAACCCAACTTCAGTGGGTTTTTTCAGTCTCACTTTTTTTTCATTGCTATTTCAGAAACTATGCCTCAAGAAACTGAATTATGCTGTTGCCACATTTTCAATCCCCAAAGTACAGTATGTTGTTAGGAATTTTCAATTAATCTCAGGATTGTTTTCAAAGATATAGAAAAACATTTTCAGGACATCACAAGTAGAATTCAGTTTGTATAAAAATAAGTACATGAACACATCTTGTGAGAGAGAAGCTATGTCAAGATGCCACATTCCTTTTTGCAAAACTAAAATACACCATTGCTTTTTCCTCCTAGTTTCTTACCTCAGAGAAAATAGCCTTAAAATTTAATGAAATGCACTAATAGAAATAGACAAATAAACGAAATGTTTGTAGTGCTCTGGTATGATTTTCTGTTAGTAATTAGAGTGATAAAATCCTATTTTAGCAACATGAATTAATTTATTTTTGGCTATTTGCATGCCGGATAATAAGAAAGTGTAAGAAAAACACCAACTCTACTTTTTAATTGTTATTTTAAAAAGCATTCTATTTACCCCTTCTTTGTTTAGAATATGAACCAGTAAACCATTTCCACATCCAAGATCTACAAATGACTGTTTCTTGGTCAATGCTTTTTCCTCTCTCTCTTCTTCCCAAAGAATCTAAGACAAGAAAGCAAAACATATTAGATTTCTGCTCTCAAGTTTCCCTTTAAGAAAACATCAAAGGTTATTGGAGATGAAAGGAGAAAGCTGGAAATGCAGATGTGACAGAAAACATTCACTGCACTCACAGGTAAAATAACTTTAGAGAAAAAAAAAAACCAAAACCAAAAAAACACTGTTTATGGAGTGGGAAAATAATTATGTTGCAAAATATCAATAATTTTCTAAGTGCTATGCATATTCTCCATTCCCTTCTGAGTCACTGGGATCTGAAATTAATCAGGGCTTTACAACTCTGGGCTAGAATGAGCATAAATGTAAAATAAGTAACTAAAACAATGGGTGCAAAAGAAGAACAGTGGAAAGCAAGAGAAGTATCAAGTAAATTTCAACTGTCTCTGCAAGTAACACCACAGATGCATTTATATCCACTGTATTAAAGAAAGCATTGATGGCAGAGCTGAAAATAAATGTTCTTTGTTATCACTTGTTGATATACTTGTACACGTAACATCCCCTTTTAGTGACCAAAGCAACAGTTAGCTAAGCAACTTAACTGCCCCAAATCCTACATCAGCTAAGGGACCCCAAAGCTTTTAGCCAAATTCTAGTCCCTGATCTGTACATAAGTAGCTACTTTTATACAGATATGTAATTCATAATTAACAAGTGGATGTTTCTCTGCAGAGCATGGATTAATCTCTATCACTTTCCAACTCTTTTTGCTTGAATGAGAAGTTAGAGACCACACATTCATATTTCTGCACTCTGTTTTTTTACTATGACTACCAAAAAACCTGAAGAGCATTTAACTACAAAAAGTAGTATTTGTAATGTTGTCATTTTTGAAGATAAACACAGCCTGATAATCTTATGGATCATGTTTTTAGATTAACCAATCATTGCACTTGAGCACTCTAGGCAGTACCCTAGAAATTCCTAATTACCTCCTTCACAGATCATACCTATCCCTCCAATTCCTGCAGAGTTTTTCACAATACAAACTCAACAGCTACATCCTTGGGCATGTCCCTGGGCACTGGGACAATATAACTGCAGAATAAAATGAGGTCACATGTAGATGCCATAAATCCGTAATAATTTAACAGTGGACCTTACCTACCTCTGTAATGTACTTTTAAACAATGAGTTTCATACACAATCATATAAATGAACATTTTGCAGCAGGTTAGGTTATTAATACCATACTTTAGGTTTTAATTTACGTAAACTGTATATGGAATGACTTTAATAGCTTTCTGAAAACTACTGCTGTATTAGCTAACACAAGATCACTGTAAGCCAACATTCATATGTATAAAAATGCTATCACTCCAGAATTTTTTTGTAGCTACAACTAAATTCTTAATTTTCAACATCGAATATTAACAGGGGTAAAAATGGTAAAGATGAGTCTATTACACAGCTCTTTCCATAAGCCAGTATCTAAGATTCTAAGGGGTTAAAAACTTAATTATCAAAATTAGTCCTCAATGAGTATTGTAAATGAGCTAACTTACTTACAAATATTGATTTGGTAAGATGCTACTAACACAGATCAAGGTAGACATGCTCTTACCATACCCTGGATGGCAGAAAAAGTATTTATGTGCCTACATAGTGACACGTATTTTGATGCCTTTTAAAAACCTGAAGTTTCTAGGAACTGCAGGTGGCATAAGTTTCGTAGAATTCTAAGTAGGTAGGTGCCTGAGAAAACTGCACCAAGCATTTATCTGCATTCCTAGCATCTACAGTTGGCCTTACTACATTTGAAGATGGGATTTGAGCTGAAATTTTATCAGGCAAAGGCATAGCAGTAAAAAGCCCTTAATATAAAATGAACAGGTAACAAAAAAATTTATAAAACTATCAATCCTAATCTCCAACTGGTCAATTTTACCACTTCTACATCAGTGCTTTTGGCTTTCTCACTTAGAAATAAATAAACCTTGGCTATCTAGATGATACATTTCTGGTGACAGAAGACTGCAAACTTTCATCATATCTTCGCGAAGAAGCTTTTGTTTACCTCTAAAATAATCTTCTTTATGGAGATTTTATTAATAGGAAATATAACCTTACAGCATATTATTACGTAAAGCAGTTCCCTACCAGCAAGTAAGTGGCAATGGCAACATCTTCATAAACAAATTTCTCAGGATCTGTCACTTCAGGCCACACCTTCAGGGAAAAAAATAGATTTAAAAAATAGATTAAAATTTATTTTCTGCATAATCTGAAATAAACTCAAAAATGCTCAGACACAGCAATTTGGATACTTATTCACTTCAGTAGGTTTCAGGACTTCACAGATTTTGCATTTACACCTCATTAAAATATACACAGAGTATTTTCTGTGTATTCAAACAGTAAAGACTGTTTGATTTTGTGAGTCACACAAAAGAATGATGGTGTATCTGCTTTCAACCAAACAATAGTTTCTAAGAACATTTTGGGTCCACATATGAAGGTTACAGGTAAACTGCTGCATCTGTTCTGTAACAGACCACAATCTTTTGCTAACTTTTTCACAAGAAAAATTTGTATCTTATACCAGTGCAGGATAATATTACTGCATTTACTGCTAAACTTACCTTTACCATCTCTTTGTACTTTTCTTTCAGGTCCTGATAAACCTTGCTGTATTTTGCTATCGAAATGAGTGAGAGTGTACTTTTAAACTCACTGGGCTTTTGCTCCACAGACCATTTAGCCAGTTTGGACAGAAGTTCATTTCCAAGCCATGCTAGTTTGGGGTACACAGTTCCATCTGAAAACCAATCTTCTGGAAATGGAGCTACAACAGATACAGACCTTAAAAACAAAAAAAACCCAAATAATTTAGTATAAATACAGTATTTCACTATTTCAGCTATCTCAAGGACAACAAAAAGAAGGATTAAATGGAGAAAATCAGCAGATTAGAGATATAAAACTAGACTGGAGAATAAGTAAATATGTAGAAAAACAAAAGGGAAATAAATCAGTGAAGTTACTGAATAATGAAACAGTCTCCCCTGATTTACTTGATAGTTCATTATCTCTCAATTCAGACACTATACATAAGAGTCCATGCTGCTTTTAACACAATCAACAAGGACTCACATATGATGAGCAACCTGATTTCACAAGATAGCCAAACACTAAACATCAAAAGTCACCTTACAAAGTTCCTGAAAAATAACAGGAAAATTTAGGAGAGAAATATATCCATTGTCACAACTCATTATTTCATCATCCCTAACTTTATTCGAATTTATTAGAGCTACCTCCCCAGATGCTCAGGACCAAACTGAATAGTCTACATCTCAGTGACTGAAGCTCAGTGGGTTTACAGCAACTCCACTTTGACCCTCACCCCTACCAACACCCACAGAACCTTTCTCACAGGCACTGCTACATCCTTGTGATTACAAGAGGCGTATTTTTTCTAGACCACACACAGGTACAGCCCATGTATACATTCAAAGGTGAAACAGGTTTGTTTTACATTATTCTGGGTATTGTAAATGTTTCTTTTTAGAGAGCACTATGCACTCATATCACAGCACTACTTTAATAATCAAGCAGAAAATTATAAAATCTAAATTGCCTACATACCAATACTAAACCATTGTGTGACTCTTGCAATAACTTACTGTTTGCTTCCTCTCTCACTCCCACACTTACCATTCCTCATCTTCTATGTGTTTAAGTTGAATTTGATAAATATTGCACTTTTTAACCAGGTATTTTCCTTCACTGTTTTCCTCCAAAGGCAGAAAGGTCACAGTTCCATTGTAAACATCTGAAAAGATAAGCAAACAGCAGTTTATTATTCCATGGTGCAGCCCACCCTGGTTAGCACCAAAATTAACTTCTGCCTGAAAACCAGTGAGACCTAAGGCAACAGAGAAAGAAGCACAATGTTAGGAACAGACCTGCTTCTTGGTGTTCCTGACATCTAAAACTACTGGACTATTTGAATTCTCAAAATTTAGCATTCTACTGCATGATTTTTCCAAAATATCTAAGGCTGACCAGTATTCATTTTCATCTAACCTAACTACTTTAATAAAGTAAAAACTAAACAATAAGGTTTTTCTAGCATATGACTGATGCATTTTCACATCCCACAGTAAATCCAGAGTCCTGGGAAGCAGGTAGGTATGCAGTATTACTTCATACAAAAATTAAAACATCTTTTTAGCAATTGTTTACCTCTGGGCGATTTCTTCAGAATAACTTAGTAAGTTCTCAGTTTTGAAAATGGTTTTTCAATTAACATCAAAACAAACGTTCTTGCAACTAAAAATGCTATACTGGCTACATAATCAATTTTCAATTGACTCCAAAATTTTCTGATTGAGACAAGAAAGAATTAGCAATAGAGCAAATGTTAACTCTTGCTGTCTTGTCCCATCCTTAGCAATTCCGCTTCTAACACTTCTTAATTGTAAAGAAATTAATTTAACAAAATCTCCCAGGCTTCTTCTTAGAGAAAGGCCCTCTAGAAGGCAGCTCAGGAGCATCTTCTCTTAACATGAAAAGAAAAAAAAAACTGCAACACATATTTTTTTTTAAGGCACCGATTTTTTTGAAGTCATCAGGTAAGAATCCTAGGCCACAAGAACATACCAAGTCAGCCCCATAAATGACTATATGTCTTTCTGAATTATAAATGAAATTATTTCTAGAATTGATTCTTTCCAAAACATTACTACTAGAATTTAAACCGTATTAACATTTTTTCCAAAATTTATCTTGAAAATGGTGTCAAGTTCTACCCTATGCAAGTTTGTTTATATTAGCAGTGTAATACCATCATACAGTGTAAAAAAACACCCCAAAACAAAACAAAAACCCAACAAGTTGAGCTTCGTTCTTAAGCAATACTAAACATTAAGAAAGTCGATACAAGCACTTCCACTTGGCCACAGCTGCCTGCTCTTTTCAGTAATTCTGCATTTCGAAACACTATAATCACACCTCACAAGCCCGTCATTAGGTCTGCACTACGAGCAGCGTTTGTGTGTGGGCAGCTTACTCATGACAGGAGCTCCTGAGTATCACAGAAATTTAACCTCTGTAATTTGTATTTCAACTGCTGAAACTTCAATGCTTCCTGGCAAAACAACAAAAGGTAAAAATAAATCCTAAGCACGCGATCAGGACAAAAATCCATCTTCGTTCTCATAAACAGGACAGAAAAAAATAGCCTTTCTCTCATCTGCGAGACAATCTCTGAGGGGACAGGTCTGTGACAGCCCCGGCCCCTCAGGCGATGCGCTGCGGGCCCGGCCTCCCGCCGCCCTCAGCGCCGTCTCCGCTCACCTTGCACCGCCAGCTCCCGGGCCGGGGGAGCGGCGGGGCGGCCCCGGG
>VZTN01021107.1:111214-121636 GCA_013400515.1 Erpornis zantholeuca
AGCGCGGTGCCGCCGGCGTCCCGCACAGCCGCCGTCCCCACCAGCCCCATCCACCGCCCGCTGCCGCCAAGCCAGGAGGCGGAGCGCGTCGCAGCCTGCTCTCGTCAGTTCCCGAGGCGGAGACGGCGGCGGCCGCAGGTACGTACTGGGTCCCGTAGCCCCGGCCTGCGGCTCTGAGGCTACAAGTGCCGCAAGAGACCGCTGCGGTACCGTCCTCCGGCTGAAAACACGGGGAGCCGCCAGCCGCAGTAGGGCGTGCGGCTGGAGGGTCGTCGCTGCATGTGCAACTTTGTTTGGGGAAGGTCTTTGCCGCTGTGACAGCGGGTGCGGAACAGCGGCGTGAAAACGCCTCCTGAGAGCAAACTCCAGACCGGGACGACTGACTGACGCCGGACAGTCAGCCCGGCCCATCAGGGAAACGTCTCGGTACACCTTTTTTTAGCAAATCACAGCATATTATGTAGTCCGTTTTTGCTCTATCAGAGCAGAAGCGAGGCCCCGCCGTGAATTCGGGCCGCTCGAACAGCGGTCCTGCGATGAACCCTCACAGGGCGCCTGCAGAAGCGGTTCGTGCCCTGCCTTTACCCTGCCCGGGATCGTCCTGCTCTGTGCGACTGCCGGCAGCAGATAGCTCGGAAATGCAGAGCCGATAGAAAATAAAATAAAACAAAACACTGATTATGTCATCTCGCAGAATAAGGGTACAGTATCATTATTCTTGACGGCCGCCAAGAGTTTGAGCTGTGTCATTGTTAGGTGAGATAATTGACGATAGTGCGCTGCAAACTGACCTCTGCCCTTGTGATTTGTGACCCGTTTTTGGTGTCCGGGTATGAATTTGAATTACTAGCAGGAGCATTTTCCATGGAAAATGGTTTGCAACTCAACATTTTGCAGTGAAACTGCAGCAGTCCTTCGCAAATTGAAAACAAGGTGTTTTTTACTGCCACCTTCATACGCGTTTCAAAATTCCAGAGCAAGGCTAAAATTAACACTGAAGTTATTCTTTAGGGCAGCCCGTTGTTACTTTCCTGTTGTCTGTTTTGATGTCTTTATTAGTTTTGAAACTGTTGTCTTGGAGCCAAATTACATTGAAACGTTACGTAAAGTTGGAGAATTTGTAATATATTAGAAGTATAGAAGGCTTTTTTATGAACTCGTAGGTTTTCTCATTTGGGTAATATCACTGCTTTGCACTGTAAATAGAGTTAGATGCAATATTACAATGTAGCTTTTTTTTTTCTCTTTTATGAGTAAATAGCCTCCAACTGCTGCCTGATTTACCTATTTTCCAGTTAGAAGTGTAGTATCTGTTTATGTGGCTAGAAGTTGAAACACTTTCTCAATGTCTCTTTTTTTTTTTCCTCTCTCTCTTTCCAAACTTGTTGCTCAGTACTGGAGCTACATCTTCCTAGAACTGATTTAGAAGTCACATGCAGAAATACAATCCTGCTATTCTCTTCTACTGTGTTTGTACTGTTCAGAATTAGAGCATGACCTCCATAAAAGAATAAGGTTGAAAGGAAAGGGAGGTATCAAGATGATGAGGGGGAAAAAAATGGTGGTAAAAGCAAACTGTGGAAGTAGTAGTTTCTGTACTTCATTATGTCCAAAGTCTATACTGAGCCCTGGGCTGGTATGTCCTACCTATACCTTTGAGTTGCTTCTCTCAGCCAGTCCTGTTAAATCGTGGCCAGCTTCTACTGCCCTGGACAATGGTTTTGCACCTTCTAGGCATAGCAGAGATATCTGCTGTCTGTGTGGTGGCAGGGATCGCTGGGTGTGCTGTGAGCAGCAGGGCCCTCCAACACCAGCTTCTGGAAGCAGCAGAGGATCAGCCTCTACTTCTTTGGGCCAAGTTCTAATAAACGGCAAGATTCTCCTTCCCTCCTGAGCCAGCCTAGTTGTACCTAACTGACAGGGAAATCCTGCAGGGTCTGTGCAGTTTTGTTGTGCTCTTGCCTGACCCATAGATGCACACAAGTTGCCAGCAGACTTCGTGAAGCCTTACTCCATTTATTGTTTAAGACATGCTATTTTCTCGCCTGGGTCTTTTATCACCCCCTCTCTTATTACACGATATGGTGATACCAGTGGTGTCCTGGTTTTATATATAGTTCATATTTTAATTAAAAAGACCATGTAATTCATTTCCATTGGATCAAATACATTTTTTCTTACATTGTGTCCAGCCGGTTGAATTAGAAGAAGGGAAGGGCAAGCTTTTAGTTGGCTCTGCACTGCTGTACTCATACATTTAAATACGTTTGTGGATTTAATTAACAGCTCTTGTAAGTTCTTTTTATTATTAAAAAACAGGCATCTGTGCTGCTTCAGTTTGTGTTTTATCTTTTCTTGTTTGCTGCCGTTTAGCTAAAAATGGGATCCACACTGAATCAAAAAGAAATGACTGGCAACCAAAATTTATGGGATAGTTTGCTACCAGATTTCCCTGAAGGCCAGCTTTCCAGGTATCGTAAGAAAGCTTCCTTCAACTGGAAGGAGATGGCAGTGTTTGTAGATGGCGAAGATACCATCCAGCTGAAGGTAAACCACAGTAATTGTAAGCATTGTTTTAATTGTGGAGATATCACTAGAAGTATGGGGTTTTTTTAAAGGGAGTAAATATGGAGTATGAAGAAACTTGATTTGCACAGCCAGTTTTCAGAACAGAGCTGAACTTTTAAGCAATCTACTCTGCTATCTCATAAGACTCATTTAATTACTGAACATCTGTACAGGCTAGACCAGCAGGTGCTACATTTCAGAATTTGAATGTTCATTTCAAACTGAAAAAGATCTATATTCTACCATATTTCTTTACTGTTTGCATTAAATCATACAACCCATGGTTTTGCAAAGCACTTAAGCAGAGCTAAGTTCAAGCCACTGTCCAATAGTATTTCTGTCTTACTTTGACCTAATTTCCTACAATCTGTGCTTGCATTAATGCTTTTGGGCACTGCATTTGGAGATTAGCAGTGTACCTCACTGAAAGCTAACCCCAAAAAAAGAGATTAACTGCAGCACAAGAGATGGTGTGGAAATGGATGACTTGGAGGTGTAGGAGGAGAAGGAACTAGCTTTCTGAAGGTGGTGTAGATTTACATGGATTTAAGATAATCTTGAATCTTCACCATAATTAGAAAAATCCTGGCAGGTAGATCAGAGAAATCAAAAAGACTTGGTTCTGCGTCTGACTGGTGTGTGTTAGAGCACAGAAAAAAACAACAAATGCTCTGTGTCTGAAGGAGTTTCAAAGCTGTGTGGCCATGTAGTGTTGTGACACAGAGAGAGGGAATGACTGCCTTTCAAATCAAAGCACTGGAAGTCTGGGTTTCTTCCTTCTTATGTGAAAGACAAGAAGATGTGGATATCTTGAAAACACAGCTCTGAGATTAAAAAAAAGCCATAATACATTATCTAATACAAAAAGGATCCAAATTAAAACATTAAAAGATGCACATCCCCACATTGCAGGGCTGCATGTGATGGTTCCATTAAATGGAGGCTTTTCTTACTTTCATCTGGGAACAGTGTAGTTGTGGTAGCTTAATGGCTTCGCCATCATGACATATTTCTAAGTGAATTTAACCCCTGGAGTTTTACTTTTGTCCTCAGACTGAGGGACTTTTTCCTATTAGCTTCTGCCCGCAGCTTCTTATATTGGGATGATGAAGCTGCTATGCAAAGCAAGTAAGTTTTACCACACTGTTCTTTTGCATTCAGACTGAATCAGTGAATCACTTCATGGTGAAGGAGATTTCGTAAAATCTAGCTGCATGAGCTGTATATGTAATGACAGACCATTTAAATATATTTTCTAATTCTCTGAAATTTTTGCTTTATAAGTTTATACCTTCCAGCAAACAATTGGAGTTTGAGACCCAGTGTTACTGTAGAAGAAAGTTAACTGGTTTTGTTAAGGCTTTTAGGTTAACATTCTCATGTCATTTTTTTCACCTCCAAGAACAGAATCTTCTCTGCTCTGGAAAATGATCCTCTTTTTGCACATCATCCTGGAGAAGACATGTGCCGTGAGAAATATCAGGAGCTGACATTCCTGCGCTGTAAAAGGCTCTTTGAGTATGAATTTCTTACCCATCAAGAGATCATAGAGAATCCATTAAGGGGTCTTATTATGGTGCTCTCTCTAGGAATGTACGATTGGTCTCCAGTTGTCCAGTTTTGCTTACATAATTTTGTAAGTGCACTTCAAGGGCTATAGTGATATATATTTGAATTTAAGTAACTTCTAATACCATAATTATGTTGCTTTATGCATATTTTAGTAAAACTAGGTCTTTTCCTCATCCTTTCTTTCCAAAAATTGAATTAAATTTTAACTGTTTAGAATCAGCTCTAGGTAATCTTTGTTATTAAACCCCCGTCTCCACTGGAATCACACCTGGAAAGTAAAGACAGAGATACAGAGAAAAATTTTTGATGTGTTCTTTTGTTTACTCCATCTCCTCTCTAGGGCAGTAGCAGCCAAAGAACTTGTTTGTTGGTGGCTGTGTGCTTGCTAAAGATTTGCAGGTATCAGAACTTCCCTGCTTAAGCCCCAGTGTCTTAACTAAGGGCAGAATCCAGAAAGAATGGAAACCAGTGTAAAATTTCTCACTGCCATCAGTGGCTGAATTCTGTTAATCAGTTGCTTCCCAGATGGGTCTTTCACAAAGAATACTCAACATAGCTGGTCAAATAACATCAGTTGAGTGATTTAATTATTACTATTCACATGGTTGGGAGCATCTAGGAATTAAGAGATTTGTGGTGTGAATGCCCTTGTAGAAAAACTGAAGGTAGCTTTGAAATGAGCATTATTGCTTGATCCTGAAGCAGCTACCTTCAGTTCCCAATCCATTTGCAGTAAAATGAACTAAAATAGTCTTTAAGTTTTCCTTTGTTCAAGGGAACATCACTAAGGACAAGCAGAAAGTATTTTTAAGCATTTGCAGTGAAGGCTTGAGCAGGTTAGAGCTGGGACAAGTTCAGTCATCTGTAAAAGGGCCTTAACAAGATCAAATCCTGACTTACTTCCCCCAGCTATAGTCTAGTTATAGTTTACTGTGCAGCCCACTTTCTCTGCTCTCTTTACTGGACATCACTTAAAAATCATGTGCAATCTGTGCTTTTCATCACAGGGCACTGATTTCATTAATAATTCTGTTTCTACAGGTATTTGGAGCTCCAGTTATGAGTGCTTCTAAGAGGTTTGCACACATTGTGAAACAAATTTATAGCATGGAGGTAATTTTTTTCTAATAATTTCTGAGAAATGGATGCTATCATAACTGTGTCACTATTTGCATTTTTGTTCTTACCTGAGCACTTCTAAATAGCAAAAAAAAAAAAAAGACCATGGAGCAGATTCAAGCACTGAGCTCTGACTAGCTCATAAACCACTTCCTGGATATGTTTTAGACTGTCCAAGTTAACATGCAGACAAAATTCAGGAACTTTTCCCAAAAGGCAATATAGATGACACGACACCAGTTTAAGTTCTGTCCAGAGTAATTTGAGAGTATCCTACTAGGATACTCTTAACCTTGATGTGTTGTGATAAAAATTCCATTCTAATGCTATAAAATGGAAAATAATAATAACTTAATGCCAAAGAAACACCACATGGAGTTCAGGATAGACTCAGGACCAAGTACTCTGCAGAATAAGTGCAGCCTGCCTGATACAGAAGGTGCCAATCCTAAACAGTTTCTCCAGTCTAAGCCATGTGGGCAGCATTCACTGGCTGGCCAGACCCTCTTCGATTTTGCAAAATAAATAGTCTGAGTGCACCTAAACTGAGCTTTGTGCTTCTTTTGTTGCTCTTTATCACCTCCTGTTTTGTTTTGGGGTTTTTTTTTGCTAATTTACTTTCCAATAGCTGAATTTGCAATCATTTGAAAGTCTTGAAATTTTCATTAATATAAGAAAGTGGTCTTGAACTGTATCTCCTTATTTAGATTTTTGGATGTTTTGCTCTGACTGAACTCAGCCACGGCACTAACACCAAAGGCATACGGACTACGGCCACATTTGATCCTAGCACTCAGGTTAGTCCTTCATGCACACTGCCAACCAGGTGTCCTTCCCATACAGAACTGTGAGAAGGAGTTGGTCCCTGCCTAGGATTCAGCTCTCACAGCTGAAACAGCCCTCTCAGTTCTTTACTTGAACTCACAGCTCCGTTTAACCTAAGATCTGGGAAATGCTCCCCAGTCCATTAATCTGCTTTACTTTTTTTTAAACTGCTTAAATGAGTAATTTAAAAAGCGAAGTTTCAGGCTTTACAATGGTAAATGAGGTAATGAGGTTTTTTGAACTCTATATTTTTTCCTTACTGTATGTGTTCTCTCTGAAGTTGAACACAAGAAGAGAGATCTCGAGTGTTGGAATGCAGTACAGAATAAAATCCTGGCAGTTAATGAATATTTCCAAAACATTACCAGGCTAATGAAAAAAAAATTAAGAGCTGTGACCTGATTTTTATTATTTATATAATTTTATTTTTCTTTCTTACAGGAATTTGTCATCAATACACCTGACTTTGAAGCTGCAAAGTTCTGGGTTGGTAATATGGGGAAACATGCCACTCATGCAGTTTTGTTTGCCCAGCTCTATACTGATGGACAGTGCCAAGGATTACATTCCTTTATTGTACAGGTAGGGTGGAAACATTGCTAATCCATTTTTTCTTTTGGGGAGGACCAGGTTCAAATTAAAACTTTGTTATGCTGTTATTTATACCTGACCAGAAGATTTGTAATTTAATGCCTTCACAGTTTATTGCAGTTGTAACGAGTGAACCTTTTTTTCAAATATTCACTGATTTTGTGCAAGTTGTAGAGCTAGTTTCATACTGTCAGTTTTCTGCAAAAAAATCTGAAAATACAAAAGAGCTGAAAAGTCTCCAGACAATCATGGTACTTACATAGTTAGAACTCATCTGTGTTATATGAAGTCCTGAAAGTCTTGTGTGGGGCTTAAGATGATTTATGTCTGCCAATGCTGCAGGCTGATCTGCATGAAATCTGCAAACTTCTACCACAGAAACCATTTTAGAAGATTAAAGGCATAAAATATGTCAGTGCAATAGAAAACTTGTACATAGTAAAATGAACTAATTGCAGACTGAACAGAGTTTGTTCCAGAATCAGGGAATATCTCAAAGCTGATTTTTACATAAAAATTCCATTGGTTCCTGCTGTGTCTGTGTACACCTGAAGGAGGTTTCAGTGCTAATCTGATGAGAGCAGTCATCAGTGTTAAGGGATATTTAACACAGTGATGTGAGTAGTGTCATCTTCCAAAGTAATTTTCATTAAAGCATCTATGTCCTGAATGAGAGGATGCATAAGTACAAGTTATATCCAGGATTATGTGCTTGAAAGAAATAGAGACATCTCTTTATCATTAATAACAGTTAATACAAGTTGGGAATATTTTCAACCTTTGAAAAATTCAGCCAATAACTTTCATTGTTCCACTACTGAAATGTTTTGTTTCACTTCTCTACAGATTCGAGATGCAAAAACTCTCCTACCAATGCCAGGTGTGATGGTAGGTGATATAGGAAAGAAGCTTGGGCAGAATGGGTTGGATAATGGGTAAGTCAATACATTTGAAAGAAAAAACAGTCTAGGTTATATCACAGTGTAATGGTGCAAAGATCACCCTGTATCAGTTCTGTCTTTATTCCTGAAGTGTTCTCTAGTGATTTTAAATTGTTGATATTTCTAAAAAAAAAGCCAAGACTGAAAGATCTTGAATTTCAGTATTTTCTATCTGAATAAAGTCTTTCAGCCTTTCTCACGTTTTAAAATGTGAAGTCCTCCTGGTATTCTGTGAATGTCCCTAGGCAGTCTTGCAGTTATAGACTCTGCAACCGTAATGGAAAAAAAATCCAATAAGTTCGAAGTAAAGAACTTTATCAGCGTCCCCACCCATGTGGGTGTAGGCCTTTATTTTCTCTGTTGATTTCTAGCCCACAGGAAGGGTGGTGGTCCACAGACAAGGTTTATTTTCAGTAAAGATGTAAGATTAATGAGACCCAGGAGAGAAACAATGTATCTTGTTTAAACCATGGGATTTCTAGACTCCAGACAAGAAAGAAAAGGCTCAGTTTTTTGTGGTTTTTTTTCTGTATTATGTGTGTGCAGTTGAAATAAAGAAGTACCTGGCTCTATTTCTTAGTTATGGACTCCAATGGCCTTACTGTGTCTACTAATCAAAGGTGTCTGATGGGGAGGACAGACAGTGAGAAAACAGAGGTAGATTTCTGCATTGAAACAGTCATTATGTGAAAATTACTTAAACTCTTGTGTTAGTTACATGGCTCTCTATAAAGGCAGAAACTTTAAGTGGTAAACAAGGGTTTCACTTCTTTATGCCTCAGATTTACTTATTTCTGTTCATTCAGTTTGTTACAGATATATATATTGTCTTCAAAACATGCCATTACAGTAAAAACAGTATAGACATCGTAAAGTATCCTGGTTTCAAATATAATGGCTTTCACTGTCTTTCCAGAAGGTTGTAGGAATTCTGTGGTTATGTAGCTCATTATCATTGATTCTCAGTTTTCTGAAGACACCAAAGAAATACATTTTAAAAGCCCAAAACAACCCAAAATTAATTTATAGAGGAAAACTATAAGAAAGACTTGGTAAAGAGGGATGTTTAAGGTTTGGTGGGTATTTTTTCCTGTTTATGCATTACAGACTAATAGCCACCAGATGGCACAGCAGCATGGGCCTGAGTAATCTAAATGTTACTCCCTATTTCTGTAGAAGTGTTCAAATTACACTGTTCAGTCTTATATTGCAACATAGTTTTATGTGCAACACAGGAAAGAAGAGTCTGCTTGTTATGTGACTTTAAAATGTACATAATTTTAAATGCATTTTTCCATTATCTACTGGGAAAAAATAGAGTATTTCTTAAAATGTTGGTAATGACTGAATAATTTGAAATTATAATCCATAAAATACAGTGTAAATGAGATACCACTGANATGAAGACAGAAGGGTGAGGGAGCCCAAGGTTACCAACAGATACCCCTCATTTAGCTAAAAACTCCAGGGGCCTGTGTTCCCGAACTACCTCAGCTATTTGTTTTGGAGAGGTCTAAGTTTAGAGGCAGGCCAACATTGTTCTCACAAACCAGGGAACCAAGTTTTGTTCTGCAACCTTCCTGCTCACACTGAGATGTCAAAAGGGTCAGGGCTCGTAGATGTTGGCTCTCAGAGGTACACGAAGGTCTGGATGGGGACTGGAGAGGAAGTGTTCTGCATTTGTTTGCAGAGACAAGAGTCCATGCCACTCTAGATAATGGACTCTTGGTTGCATGATCTGCAAAATGCCAGGATCCACAGGGAGGTACTTCACCAGATACTGCCTTGTCAAGGTGTTCTCCTTGGCCATTTTGCAGTCTTAAATCCTAGTTTATCCCAGAAAAAGCACGGACTTGTGTGCGGAGAGGGGAAAACCTTCCCTTTTGCTGTGCCTAAAAGTATTAGTCTCCACATGAATTGCCAGGTTGTTTTGAATGTGTGTGTGAAGTCTGGTTCAACTACCATGAACACTTCATAAATCAGGTCTATTTCCATGAAGTTACACTCAGGATATGTGGTCACAGTGAGGATCAGAGTCTGACATCTCTGACAGAGATGTTTGATTTTGTTCCTGTGCTTCAAGAAATTTATGCTAATAATTTTCAATATGGATACAGAGAGTTAATTTCCTAAACACTAATGAAGGTCGTGGGGAAGAAATTCCATATCCTCCTTGGAAAATGCTATTGATTTGTGCTATGTAAGAAAGCAGAGTAGTTGACTGTAGTTGTCCATTCTGGCTTTGAAAAACAATTAATCTCTTGGGTTATTTGGCTGAAAGCTGGTTTCCTGCTACTGCAGAGTGTAGTCTTTTGAGTAAGAGGAGAAATTTCAGGACTAATGTGGGAATTTTTGCAGTGTAAATCCATTTCTAAAATGATCTCTCCAAATAATTCTCATAGTTGTGTAATTTGAATGTCCAAAAATCACATGGTGTTTTCAGGTCTTTGTAACTTTAGCTGCCCTGATAAGAAAAGATAAAATCACTGTAAAGTA
The DNA here is from genome assembly GCA_013400515.1 of Erpornis zantholeuca. Classification (NCBI taxonomy): domain Eukaryota; kingdom Metazoa; phylum Chordata; class Aves; order Passeriformes; family Timaliidae; genus Erpornis; species Erpornis zantholeuca. The sequence continues at coordinate 121,327 of VZTN01021107.1, forward strand.
TTTTAAAATATTTTTCTTTCTCTAAGAAATTTACAACAATTTGGTAATCAATGCATAAAGGGGTAAAAATAGAACTCTGTTTTGTCTTATGGAGAGTTTAGTCTGGTTTTGTGTTTTCTTGCCAAAATTAAATCAGTCTGCCACCAGGGGATGCAAATGCTTCAGTCTTTATTTTATAATATTAAAATGTCCACCTGTTGCTGGCACTCTGGCAGCCTTTGAAATATACTGTTCACTGAGGACCCAAAATGGTAGTAGCTGAGGGAAAAAAACTACTGAAAAAAATCCCTGAGTATTTGGGATTTCAGAG
>VZTN01021108.1:11612-16612 GCA_013400515.1 Erpornis zantholeuca
AGAATGTCATGTACTGTGGAAGAGACCCAAGAAATGGAATGGAGACAGAGCACCATTTGCGGGAACGATGCCCCGGATGCATCACAGGCCTCAAAGGCTGCCCTGCTTACAAGAAGCGTGGATGTTCCTAACACAAGTTTCTTCTGTTCCAGGGGATCCAGAGCTTCTTAACCTTCAGTTCTGACACCACAATCCATCTTCCTTCTCTGGTCTCTGCCTAGCTGAGCCTCCAATACAATTCACAGATCCTTGTCCTTTCCAATAATACACTGGTGCCTCCTCTTTTGCTCCCAAATACAGGAACCCTATTCTTTGTCTATATATAAACTACAAAAAGTAACTTAAAACCTGAAATTTTCATGATCCATTTGCCCACTAAAACAAATTTAATAAACATTAATACTAATTGCCACAGAAAGCCATAAGGACATTTTACATAGACCTGTTTCCTCTGCATTTTCATACTTACCAGGTATGCAGAGCATACCATACAGTAACTATCACATTTGAGTGACTTAATAGAATTTTAAGGATTCATACCAAGTTGAGAGGGATAGGATAATACATCAACTTACCCATTTTTCTTGTTTTTCTGAGTTAAGTAAATGCTTTAGAATATATTCTGTAGGACAGATTTCATGTAATATTTCAGGGTTTGTTCTATCTTTGAAACTTCAAAGGACATCTGTGAGTATGGCAGAATGTTTCTAATTCATGTATGATCTTAAAATAAAACTTCAAGAAACATATAAGACTGTGAATGGATAAAGGCTAATGTTAAATACATTTCTAAAAAAAAATATTTTTTGTGTATCTCATTACTGCATATCATTTAGATACAGTCTACCATCTTCCTGATGCTCTCATAAGCAATGATATAACTGTACCTGTTTACCAAATTTTATGAATCCCAAAAGTAACTGTTCCACAAAGTTTCACCTATTTTTTGTATACGCTTCTTGAAATTCCATTAAATCCATAAATGTTCCAATTTTCTTAGGATTTTTGATAAATACTTCAGACATGATTAAAAAATACTTAAACCTCATACAATTAATATTAATAATGTATTTACTGCATATCAGTTATTCCAAGGATACAAAATAAGATGATATTAACCTCCTCAGATGGAGCTATGCTCACTTCTGTAGCATTGCCAGTCCCTCCCCTGAAAGTCCAGGCTATGAAGAAAGTAAAGAGCAGCAAATCTTACACAGGATCTATCCTTCATTTCAGACTGGAATGAAAATTTCCTAACATGATTGCTGTCATGTCAAAACATAGACCTGAACATGTACTTATTCAGGATGCTAGAGATGGTTTTTTGCTGTGAAAGAAGCTGGTAGAAAACCCATTCCTCCTTCCAAAGAATTTCTGCTTCATAATGTGGTAGTTCTTCCACATCTGAAAAGACCTGGGAGATGGCCTGGTTTTAGAAGAATACATACACTCACTTGTAAGATCTCCGCATTACAACATTAGATAATCACATTCAAATTGTTTTTACTGTTAGAAATAACAGCTATTATAACATATTGGAGTTCCTACTCCTTTCTTTCTAAGTTCACTATATAAACCAGATACACAGCATCTTGTACAAGGCAGTGTTTCATAGTAACCTTGATACATCTTTCATGCTACCTGAATTTTTTTTTTCTGCAGTATTTTTTTTTCTTTTTGACCATTACTGTCCTAACTGAGATAAAGGAATATTAGAAACAAACAATTTATAAATCAGGACAGTTTTCAACAGAACTTTCAGTGTATCTTTTTTATCTCAGATCCACCAGCACAAGACCTCTGCTTGCATTAATGCTGTCTATATCAGACCACAGGTGCTATTGTTAACTTCATTTACTTGCAAAACCAAATCTTGAAGTCTGGGACTGGATGGCTCCTTATGGCCTGTATGATTTAAGAGAAAGAGAACACAGGCTGTTCTTCACAATTTCTCCTGTGAAAACTGATAGCAAAGCCTCAAAGACTAACACAAGATGATCTGATTCTGTTTCCACAAAACAATGCACAGAAGAATGAAGCAAAGAGCCAAAAGCATAAAATCAGTTGAAAAAACCAGCTTTAAGACAAAAAAACCAAAACCAAAAAACCAATAACCAACAGTTTCTGACGCTTGTTGGAGGTGTGCAGTACAAAATATAAGATGCACAGGTCTGGAGTGCACCAAAGGATGGACTGATGCTGCATCTGGAAAAATAACTTGTGAAAGGAAAGCCTTCTTACTTACTGGAAAAGCATCACTATAATTTTCTGTATTTTAGGATATAGCTAAAAGGATTAATAAAAAAACCCACTAAGTTTATTATTTATAGGATACCTGGAGATATTACATAGAGGGAACAGCAGTCTTTCCTTCCTTTTTTCATTTTCATAAAAGAATTTCAAAGAAAGAAGAGTTAGATAACAAATTAACTTTACAGTTTGAAGACTTTTACATGTGAAAACTGTCAGCACAGTTTGAAGCACAGTTATATGCTTGCATAGTTTGGAGAGATGCAACTGATGAACCTTAACAAGAAAAACTGAAAGAATATAAGTATATAAAAAGATTATACAGCAAAGATGAGCAACAAACAAAAAATGCATGGATTCTCCTGGAATCAATCTGTGTACCTCAACAAATATCAACTTAGGTTAAATGTTTTGGGTTTGACTTATAAAAGGAGCACATTCTAAAATCACATGTATTTATGTCCTACTCATATGCACAGATGTCACACATATATGTTGCAAAACACACACTGACAGGTGGACATTACACCATCCTAAAGAGCTAGTGATTGGAACAATTTTCATCAGTTGCATAATATAGGGAATTTCACAACAAATACAGTAAAGAAATAATAACTATAGCCTTCACTTGTAAGGGGATACATCTATAACACACCCATTGCTGTGACTGTGGCACAAGCAGAAAAACCTACCCACCCTAAGTCTTAACTGGATACTGCCTGTAGTGACAGACACAGCTCAAGGCAAACCAAAAGTTAAAGAATGCAGGTAAATATTCAGGTAACTGAGATTTTACAGTGATCTGAAACAGTGTACTACACTAGCAGCACAGAGAGAAGTGAGTTTAAAGCTAGCTCAGAAAAAACAGCTTCACAAGGAAGTTACATCTTCTTGACTCTATCCCTTCTAGGCAACCCAAAGTAGAAGACAGGCTTTACATCACAACCTACATCTTAAAGTGAATTTCTTCCATAGGTCAATCTGTTTTGTTGAAGTTCCTGCTGAAAATGACAATATTGCCATATTCAGTCTTTGATTTTGAGCCTACACATATCCATTTTGATGGAACATGAGACGATGCCGACCACCTTGGGTTTGGGTAGCAATTCATCATTCTTTCTATCCCCAGATTTCTTGGTCACAGTTTAATAGTACAGACTCCAGTGGCAACATTTGGTCTTTACAAAGTTGTTTGTTATCTACACCTTAGCTAGACAAATGTATTTGGTAAGAATTTCAGTGGGATCGGGACTTGCCTGTTAATTCTGTCTCTTAAAACTGCATTTACAAGTATTTAATATATAATTACATACTACTCTAAGATCAAAACATCCATCATCTTAAAACATTTCCTTTATAAACTACAATAGCCACAGAGAGATTCACTTTGCTAAATAGAAGAGATGAGAAGTTTGGTATGCACAGCCATCAAGCTTGATGGAGAAAAATCCACAGAAGCAGAAGTTTGTGAGGCCAAGATAGACAGACACGTAGGGGTAAAGGTGAAGGGAGCACAATGGAAAACTGAGCCAACAATGACAGATACAAAGCAAGCAGAAAGAATGAGAGGAAGAAATGGTGGAACAGCCAAAGCCAGGTGGTGGAAAAATTCACTGGGAATAAGAAGAGATAATCACTTTACAGATATAAAAGAAATTTGCACATTGATAAAACAAATAGTAATTTAGAGGTCAGTACTAGAAGCATCTATGGCCTCTTATTTAAAACAGCCCACTCTGAGCAGTGCATTATTGCTACTATCCCTGAAAGACAGGACATATTAGTTTTCCTTTTATCTCTAAATCTAATATCAAACTTGATTATAAATGGCAATATGTAAACAATTCATACCATGCAATATCATAATAATAATAAATTCTGTTCAGGCTTGATCAGCCCGATGACTGCAAAGACTCTACACAAAGTAATGCAAAGTGACTACAAAGTAATTTCAAGCCTAATATGCGCACTCAGAAATGTAAAATCCACCTATTCAGATTCTCTTACGAAGAGAAGCTGTCCAATCTAATTCCTACAAATCACACTTAGCTTCAAAAGGATCTCCAGATTGTATTCTGATAGCTTAAAATATTTGCACAATTGTGTTGGAAAGGAGGTACAGGGCCTTTGTTTCTTTGACTGACTGGCATACTGTGGGATATTTTAAATTTTCAATACAANTAGCTGTCAGTTGTGATTGTCATCCTGACATTAAACACATCAATTTAAAATACCTATTTCTCCTTTGATACACTTACCCAAACTAATTTCACACTAAAATCAATTTCTTATTTCAGATAAAAATCTTATGTATTTATAAATATACGTTTGGTTTTTTGGGGAGCATTTTCGCTTCTTGTTACATCATCTTCCTCATCTTCTTCCAGTGCATTGATTAGATGACATCTGTTATTCATAGATTTATGCTATATTGGTGTACTGGGGCTATATGTTGTGTTGTCTTCAAGCTCCATTGGTCAAACCATATGATGGCACTTCTTTCTCATGATCATGAGATTCCCCAAAATGAAACTTCATAAGAAGTTGAGCTATACTCCAGCTTTCTTTAATATTCTTTTTGGTGATCTTAGCTTCACTCTTGTCCTCAAAGGCAACATTTAAATCAAATTATTTTCAATGACCTAGATCTTTTGGCACTGCTAATGTGCCAATCCAGGATTTCTGTTTCAGCTAAGGTTATTTAGATCTTTCTTTCACCTGACTGAAAGTTAGAAATGCTTCTCACTGGC
>VZTN01021108.1:21612-29675 GCA_013400515.1 Erpornis zantholeuca
CCTCTACTGTATGAGAAAATTATTTTCTCTTTCAAAGAGGCAAAATCCAAGTTTCTAGTGGTTTAGTAACTAGAACTACTGTCCAACGCACAGAAAAGTAAGTTTTGTTAACACCTAATTCAGGACTTTACATAATAAACGAACTCCTCCTTATTATTTTCCTCCTTCTTTTTAAATACTCACAAGGAATAAACATGTAAAAAAGCAAAACTTCTGTTTTTTCATCATTAAGATAACCTGAATGCAAGCACCATATTTTTACTTTTGTAAATACTATTCATATTTTGTATCAATAAAGTGCTAGTAATGGTATACTAACAAAATAAAACTGCTTTGAAGAAATAACATTTTACATAGTCAACTGAAACAGCTTCTAAGCAATAAATTCCCATAAAACATTTAAAAAGATTATCTTGGTAGCACTGACTTAATGAATACTCAAAATGCAAGCTCAAATCTACCCTGTAAAGCAATCACGGTTTTTTAGCAACTATTTTGACCTTAGTGACACAAACAATTAATTCTACAAACTTAATATAAAAATAAAATTCTACATCTAATGCAGAATAATCTGTCAATGTATTTAATCAAGGATATGCTTTTTCCATGTATTATATATTCTAGTATCTAACACTGATTTTAACATACAAGGAAAAAAAAAAGAAAGGGAAAAGCTCAGAAGTGTCCAAATGTACACATACAAGAGAGAATGCTCACCGTAAGCAAAATATAGCAGAAGAAACAAGTCTGGGCGAATTACAGTTTGCACCATATTTTTAAAATAAAATTCTACATTCACTTTAGCAATATTCATAAATTTATAAATATCAACAGCAAGATAAGAAGTTGCTTACATCCTAGTCATACATCTTCAAAGCCGACCTGATGACTTGTGACAGCACCCAATCCATTTATCACCAAGTATATATTACAATATATTATAGAATACTGTCATTCTCTCTGGCTACATTGAGGACTTAAATCCCTGACTTAAGTCAAACTTCTCATTTCTACATAAAGACCACAACAATACAGTTCATCAAAGAAATAACAAGAGTGTCCAAGCTCCATATAATTGCTTACAAGAACATAATAAAGTCTGTTTTATCTTATTTACTTTCTATAAATCCATAAATGTATAACTTAAAAAATTTAACTTAGCCTAGTTGTCCTCCATACAGCCTAAAATTTCTCTGGTTTAACTTTCTCCAGTAAATATTCATGCCACAGTAAAAACTTATTTTGTGATTTTACTTGGCTCATAAACCTATTCTTTAGCATTAAAATCTCTTTACGTAGCTGACCAGTTGAAAGAAATTATTAAAAGCAGCAATCATTTACTTGCTTCCTTTAGAAAATGCTATAAAAAACTTGATTTTTCTGTTCGAAGACTCCCAATACAATGACTCGGAGAAGCCAAATCCAGAATGTTAAACCATGAGATGAGTACATCTTGCACTTATTTAAACAATTAAAAAATCTTAAGACTAATAATTGCTGTTGCAATTGGGTTTCTACTGTTTTTCTACGTGTCAAAGTTTTCTAGACAAGTCACATATTAAAAATATCATTTTAGAGAGTTACTACAGTGACAATAATAAAAGCAGCCATCATTTTCCTCTTAATTCATATTTCAAAAGGCATCTAGTCAAAAACAGGGGGAAAAAAAAAGAAATAGAAAAAGGAGGAAGAAAAGCAGAAGTAGCACAAAGCTATGCCCGTTATCTGAAGGACATCCTACTGTATGTTTACTAGTGTTTATGTTTCACATCAACATATTTTATAGAAGGATTTATATGCCTAACTCAAGTTGTATTTAAATCCTATGGTGCAGACCCTACCATAAAATGCCTCCTGAGTCCTATTAACTGTACCCATGGTTTTACTTTGCCTGTCTGCTTATTTAAGATCTAATCACAGTTTTGAAGAAAAGATTGTCACTTCTAAGCCTGTCCCCTCAGAACCTGTCTGTTATTAGTACTCAACTGGATATTTTCATCTTCAGTTGTAATTCTCTGCGGTCTTTGCAAATGCTATCTACTGGAATCTCTGGCTGTATGGACAAATTGGCTACACATGCCTAGGACTGCTACTTTGAGAAACATGTAAGTGGTACATTATTCTGTTAGTATTTTTCTGTTTTAAAGTATTTCACTTAAATTTAGCTTTCTATCACCAATTTGATACACTCTTTCTCAACAAAGATTTTAAACTTCTGTTATAATCTGAACACCTGAATAAAAATGATGGCATGATTTTCAACGAAAACAATATTAAATTTTTATATCTATTTGTATGCATACAATTTTATATGAAAAGAGTATAAAAACACAAGATATATATATATACATTGTGTGTATTCAGAGAGAGGTAGAAACCTGCTAAGAACATAATGAAGACACTGAAACCTGTGCTTCTTCAGACTGTCATACAGTAAGTGCTCAATTGTTAAAACAGAATACACTTGAATTTGAAGCAAGGCACAGATTTAAGCCTTAACAACTTCTCATATTTCAATATACAACTATTTTCTTCTTCCACATTTTCTGTCACCATTTAAAATATTTTACTGTAAATGTAGCTAGTGTACACTGCTTAGTTTAGCACTACGAATTATTCAATTTTAAGAGCTATTATGACCTGTTATTTCAGAGGCCGGTACACATGCAGTGTATCTATCATGTTAAAACATGCTTCTATAAAACAGCATTTTAATAATATTGTATCTAACAGAAGACAACTTTCCTTCCATTAATGCAATACCTGACGTTGTCATGAAAAACCTCAGCATTTAAAATTAAGGGTTTGAATTCCATAGGTACTGAGTGGGCTCAGCAAATGAAAGGAAGCAAAGACTTTCAGGAGTTTGAAGCAGGTACTGGGCACTCTGCAGAATCAGACCCCAATTGTTTACCAAATAGTTTGGGCTTCCCTGCATTAGTACAATCTGAGTTCCCTGATGGAGAAGCAACTCCTTAGGTAGACAAAGTAGGTTTGCTCAGGTTTGAAAAGGAAGAGAAATCTTACAATGACAAAAATTAATGGATTGCATCTTGTAATTAGGTGGTATCAGCAGTCAGAGGGCAGCTGAATTTTACAGTTTTAAACGTAACAGCAGCTCTCCCTTAACTTGTTGGGAACAGAAACAGATAAAAAAATATGTTTTCAAAGTGAGAATGGAAACAGACCTACAGAAAAGCTGCTTCTCTCCTTTCCCGTATATTCAAAATTACACATCCATGTTACATTCACACACATGCAAGCACACACAGACAGGAACATTGTCTTTTTTATTTCAGAGCTTTTGAACTAACCAGCATTTTTAATTACACCTGTGACAGAAAAGTGTCTTTACTGAGAAAAGTCACTCTGGTCCCTTCACCAGGGTCCCTTCACTGCCCAGCTCCGACTTTGGCACAATTCACTGCAAGCGAAGCGAAGTCTCAAGTAATGTGGCCCTCTGGTGGAAAACCCCGCACCATGTCCTGCGCGCCCGAATCGCACAGTAAACTAACAGCTCCTGAAAACATGCACTGCAAGGCTTCGGCACAACTTTTATAAATACGCCGCAGGATTTTAATCACCAGGCAAGCGGGGTGGCATGCAGCCATATCAGCAAGATGCTGCTGCCACAAGAACCGGATCCTTGCACTTCAGCATTATCGTGCACTAAAACAACAACAAATAATGTCCCACGCTCTTCGCTTCCACGATACTCCACATTCAGCACGCACCGAGCGTCTCCGAAAAGGTGCCCCTCTGAAAACAGCCCTTTATTTGTTTAAAAACAAACAGGAAACAAAACAAACTTACCTGCTGTTGTTGCAGATGCAGCAGTTCTACTGTGCTTACTTCAGTGCTCGTGTCACCACTTGATCTTCCATCTCTGCTGCCAGCATCTAATTGGCTGCTTAGAGTGCTCATTCCATTTTGATTCATTGAACTGTTGCTTATTGTCTCTGTCGCAGATTCCTGCATCATGACTTAATACCTAAAAGTGATTAAGAAGTATCAATTAACACACACGTTACACCTTCACACTTCCATTATCAAGATGTCCCTCTCTGCCAATTACACAGACAGCATCTTTAGAAGAAGAAAAAAGCCTTGCAGAGCCGTTTACCAAGAAATGCAATGCAAACTCTGCTTTCATACAGCTGCTAATCACTGGAATTATGATTTCTATAAGCAAGCTTTGTGTGCTTACATTTAACGGCCAAAATAACACACCATGCACGCAGCATGGTCAATAGCATTTATGAACGACTACGTTTTAAAGTCTACCTATAAAACCAGTTTAAGTGAAGGCACAATTTCACACACTGCTCTATATTTCCTATTATCTAGCTTTGACAACCATGGATGACTATACAGCCTTATTTAAAATATTCACTATCTTGATTCTGTCAGAATTTTACAGCATATCTTATGCAAGGCTGTTGTTTAATGATGCACAGCTAATCATACAAAATTAAAATTTTGTAAGGGTGTTACAAATCATATGGTATCAACCAATGATAAATAGTATAATGGGCTTCTCCTTTTTTGTGACTAAATAAAATTTTGCCTCCGAGGCATTTTAAGAAAAAGCTCCTGCCGCAAACACGTCAGATATTGCCTATTTTTTTAATCAAACGGCTGATATTCATTTATTTTTCTGACATTTAAAACATTTAATACTGTCCTTCCTGGGAAGTAATTAAGCTTATGCATGAGCAGCAATCAAACTGTTCACTTGAAGATGACTTAAAACTCAATTTTAACATAGGCAAATAAATGAAAGATATAAAATTAATTTTCCAGGCATGTATTAGATATGAAAGCTGGAAATAAAATCTATCAAGAATATCACTAATGATTGTGCTAAAAACAGCATAAATTATGCATATTACCTTCTCTACAGTAATAAATGTTTTATCATTTTCACTGCATAAATATACTGTACTTTCAGGATAGCAATGAGATGTCCTGCCAAGATCAGTTGAAATCTTTGCAGTAAATAAAGAACCAACGTGCCCTTACAAACCAGAATTTCAAGGCACATTTTGTATCTGTAATATGGAAAGGTCAGCGTCTCTTCTCAGAGACACCAAAGTCCTCTCCTGCTCTTGCAGGGTCAGAATGGAGCTCCCTTCCTTCATCCTCACTCCCGACCTACTGACGAGAGTCCTCACAACAACCTGGCTGAGCTGTGATTTTAAAAAACACCTCTGAAGGGAGAGGGATGTGTAAGCAAACTCAGGAAAGGAAACAAAGCTTGCTGTTTAACCTAATTATTTAACTTAGTATGAGCAACTGCCCTTTCTTAAGGAAAAAAAAAAAAAACCAGCAGGAAAAGGATCATTACAACTTTCAACTATGTGCGTGGGATATTAATTAAAATACAGTATGAGTTACCACAAACAAGCTCCTACAAGATATAGTGAAAGTATATATTGTGTGAAAAATGTTAAAATAGCAAAACATGAGTTATTTAAGGATGGTCTGGTCAGAAATAAACAGGATGTAAAAAACCTAAACACAAACACAGTTAACATAAAGGAGGGCAGCTGTTATAGCCCAGTAAACAACAGCAGCACCAGATGTGTTTATGAAGAAAGAGTCCTTCTGAAACACTTATGAACATCAGCAAAGAAAAATAATAGAAATGGAAAATGTGATACAAGCAGTGATGAATTTTACAAGGCAAAAACAAAGCTAATACTCTTTTCTGAGATTAGGCAGCTAATAAGTATTCAAATTAGGCATAAATTTTACATGTACAATGTTTAAAATATTCAGAGAAAAGGGTCTGATTGCCCTTAGTAGTTATATGAAAATTCTAATGCGGGTATGCCACAACTGTGGAAGCAGACAGCCCTTTCTGATTTTTACAATATTTACTTTCAATAAAAAGACATGTATATCAGAGTGGAAATTTATTTAAAACACTTCATCAGCTGTATCGTTACAAGGATTTGGAAATTTGGGAAATTCAAACGTTAATCCTCTTTTAGTTAAACAAAGACTTAACCAACAGACAGGTTCATCTTTTACAAATTCAAACCTTAGACAATAACACTGGTACATTTAGCCAGGCACATTAAAAGGGCAAAGGGGTGTAAATGTTAGATAATCAAAACATTACAAAACACCCAGAAATGTAATAAATAAATACATCATCCCTCCTGTTTGTACATCTCTCTGACTGTTTCATTGCAATTAGCAAAGAAGGGTTAAATGTCTTCCAGTTCATATTAACCAGAGGGTTTTATGTCTTGTGGATTTTGTGTCCTTGCAAAGCCCCAGAGTGTAGTTCAGGCTCTACATTTAAAGTTAAAGTGTCTGTGAGCCAGCAGAATCGACTTTAACGTAACCAGTAATACTCTGGCAATAGAAAACAACAAATCTGATCCAACAGCTGGGTACAGACAGAATGAAACTATAGAGTAACACTACTAAAAGGGGCAATTTATTTCAAAGTTAAGTGGAGGAAATACTGAAGCATTTTTATGAAGAAAAAAACAGACGCTATAATTTTATGTTAAAAATAAAGTGTGGGGGATTATTTTTCTAGTTTTAAAAGGGTATTTTTAAAAACAACGCTAAAACTTTGGCTTCAGTAATGCACTGTGTTGGCTGTCCTCAGCCCCCTCCTCACTGTCGGCAACTGAAAAAGTGCTGCTGGAGAAAGCAGGAGCACAGAATCTTTTTCTTTTCCCTTCTTTTCTCTTGCACAGACACACATATACACGTGAATCTACGCACTTGTGTGTGTATGTACTATCAACGCTAAATCCTCACAAACTGAAGCACTGAAAACATGTAAATGAGGATAATTTCTGATGTCTATGTATCAGTAACTTGAGTTATTGGTAGCAAAATAATTTGAACCTGCAACATCTCACTAAGAAAACTAATGTACTTTTTTTCTTGTTTTACAACACTAGTACAGATTGTTAGCAAAATAATCATAAATAAATACAAAGGAAATAGATAGGTATCAGGTGGATACTAAGGCGGTAAGTTTGGTAATTCAAATAGGACAAGAAAAAATTTAGAGGTCCCTGTTTACATACATTTATACACATTCATACTTTCTAATCCTTCTCTTTTCTCCTGCTGTCACACTCGCTGTCAGTCATGAGCATGCCTACACAGGCACACATGCACACACGCACCCACATTCACAGACACATTCACCAGCACCTACTTCTGCAGTGATTCTGTAACTCTTGGCGCCAAAGGTGAGATATAAGCTCTGCTACCCGGTATTTTAAACAAAGCTATGGGGAAAATACTTGCTGCTGTCTGCAAGAGAGAATGAAATTGTAGATCATTTTAGTGGGGGGTTGCACTGCAGGTTGAATACCTAATCCTGCCACGGTAGCCAAGCTATCAACCACACCGAAAACGAGAAACACTCCACCTTGTTAAGTTAGAAGCTACTGTTTTACTTTTTATCCCTGCAGTGAACTGGACATTTTCTATGCGCCCATGCGCGCACACATGCACGCGTGTGTGTTTTAAGCCAGCAAGTCACCGTACAGATACTTATTCTCTACACCACTTCCCTTTTGAAACATTAAACTGACACTGGAACTGACTGCACAAGATTGCATTTTCTCTTCCTAAACAACTTGAATTGAAAGGTTACTTAGTGTAACAATATTTACTTGCAGAATTGTGTTGTTACCAAGGGTATAATGGATGGTGGCTATGCAGGTTTACGCAAGAATGAGTGAAGCATGAGGCATTAGCCATGTGTTTGACATGTTTCAAATTGCTATAATCCAGCATTAAACACACCCAGCAATTCATGCCATTTCTTGCAGCCATAATCTTGAATAAAGCGTGCACAACCACTTATTATATAAATTAGTATATGACTCCTTGTTATAGTCACAACAGTGCTTTTGTGTTTATTTTGCATCAAGACGGGGTCTTTTATTTGCACAAATAGCAGGATAGCGCGCCGTGCCGCAATTAGACCTGCTCGGTTTATGACAGGGTGTGTGTCACGCCCGGCTCGCGGGGTCTGTCGTGCCCCGCCAGGCCCGGGCGGTGCGGGCGGCTCAGGCCCG
>VZTN01021108.1:42395-51364 GCA_013400515.1 Erpornis zantholeuca
CTAACCTCACAATTTATACAACTCAGACTGCAGCTTCTTTGCACCCCAGATGACCATGAGATACAAAGTACAATCATTATTTTTCATCCATTTTTCAGTTTGAAATATCCTAAATATTGAGAGGATTGGGCCGCAGATCGGTACCATGGGGTCTTGACAATGGTGTGAATTGTGTGTCCCTCAGCATGGTACAGGGACACATGAGGGCAAGCAGGGGCACAAGACTTGTCTTGAAGAATTGTCCTGTCTCCCTGACTGAAGGGAAGTCAGTCTGGCTGGAGTGAATCCAAGGGTGAAAAATCCTATCTGCTGTCACACTGCTTCCTGGAAGGGAAAGGTTCAGGAGATAGCCTGGGTGGAAACTGGCATAGACACAGTGAGGATGATTAGGATCCCAGCAGGAAACAGAGAGTAAGCCAGGCAGCCAATGCATGTCACACGTGCAGTTCATGCACAAAGTTTTACTCAAAACATCTTGCTTCGTGTATGCTTAAAAAAAAATCTGTGGTTTCCAGTGATGATTATGGTTCATTCCACTCAAACCCCAAAGTCCTTAATTGTTGACAGTATGTCAACACTTACCTCTTTTTCTCCCTCAGAAGGTTAGCAGTGTTACAAATTTCTGTGGGGAAGAACTTAGCAACTTACTAGGAGTGCAATATTTATTCAATTTATTATTATTTTGAAAACTGAGCCAGTAATAATGGTTAATTGCTTAACCATTCTGTAATTAACTCTTGTGGATATAAATGTGAATCCAGGATGGATCATGTTTTGCTGCAAACACTAACTTGCCATCAGACTACAACACAGAGATGGTCAGGCACCAACTGGTTAATAAGAGTTTTTACTTTACAGCATGTGACCAAGGATACTAGATTAAAAACAGCGAACTGGGCAAATATATTCCTTAAAGCCTCTGTTTGCAATAAACTACAAATATGTTCTTCATCTAGGGTGTTTGCAAACCTCAGAGAGGTTTTGGCAATAAAATAAACTAGAACAAGTTGGAGGAAGAGAGGTGTCTAAGGCCCTGCTTTAGATTTCCTCCCAATACTAGAGATCAGTGTGGGTGCACCAGGAGGAACTTATGATGACTGTAGATCTAGAGGTACAACAAAGAAGAAAAACAAGTTTCAATCCACTATTTACAACCCACTGGTTAGTCGACTGGTTGTTCTTGTAAATTACCGTTTATCAACAATATTTCCTTCATAAAAAATCTGTTAGGATACCTGCTCATCTTCTCCAAGTAAAACAGCACGTGAGACTTTCAAGATCTAGTCCAGCAAATTAAAGAAGACATGAATAATATGTGAAAAAATAAAACAAAAAAAAAAAAAACCCAACACAAAAATCCACCTCATATCGAAAGATACCATTTACATTTTAGAGCACGACAGACCACCTATACCATCATGAAAACAGAATCCAAAAAACCTCTATCATGTTGTTATGATTTAGGAATGGTACTCTCCATTTAGTACTTCCACTAAAACCATGAGCCATTTCCTTGCCCACTCCTCCAGTTGGAGGCAAAAAAGGATCATGGGTTGGGATAAGAACAATTTACTGGAAACAGCAATGAGATAAGAAAACTAACAGTCACAGCAACAAACTAATAACAAAAGGTATAAAAATATAAAGGATTTATATGGGAAACCCTGGACAATAAGCAATACTGGACTGGTCCATCTGACACCTTTACTGGACCCAGAAGAGAGTTCCTTTCCCCCATCCCCAGCAGTGATGTGAGGTGGTACAGAATAACTTCCTTGCCTTGGTCACACCCCCTCCCAGCTACTGCAAAAAATTAACCCTGTCTTGGCCACAACCAGGACACGTATACACAAGATATGAAAGAAGATGGAGTGATCGGTGAAACCCTTTCCCTGAGAACACAGTTTAGTATTTCAGTATGAAATGATACACCATCTGCCTCATTGATTCTGGTAATATTTACAATTTCACCAGAAACACACACAAAAAAGTAACAGCTCTCCCTTGTTTCTAAGAGACCTTTGCAACTAGCAGCCAGTGATGAACACATCTTTCTTTCAGGCTGTTCTGAGTGCATCCCAGAGCCTGCTGCCAATGGCACAACGAGCAATCATAGGGAAAACCTACTTTCATAAAAAAACCCCAACAGTACCACTAAAATGATTTTATACATCCTTAATTATTAAAGGACTCTCAAAATAGAACAAACTTGTAGACATTCCTTGCCTTCACAGCTGCCAGGTTTGGCAGGTTCCCAGACTCTGGCTACACAGACACTCCTGTCTCTTCCAAAACCAAAATGTATTATGGGATAGAAAATAATACAGTCCTTTGTCATTTAATCTCCAGGAAAAAGGACTGGAGGTTCAATATACTTCACAACTGCAGGGCAGGGGCCTTCTGCAATTGTAGACCCCCTGGGGCAGCACAGGGACATGGCGTTGGCCAATCCCAGCCACTGCCTGCACCTGCCAAGGGGAGGATTAAGGAGCACAGTATCCTCCTTCCCAACATCACCATCACTTTGATTCATCTATTTGCTAGATTTACAGATGTCGAGTTTTTTTCTTTTTACTTTTTCAAACAGTGGATTGCAATGTGACTCTCTCGTTCTAATGTACATTTCTCCTCTCCTGACATTCACAATTAAATGTATCACAGTCAGCAAAGTAAATTGAACTTTTCTTAAAAATCTCCTTCAACCATAAGTTTTGTCATCTGTTCCCACCCAAAGTAAGGCATTATCTGTCATTCCTTAATGAACTTCTGCAACAGCCCTTTCAGCTTATCTATTCCTGGCCTCATTTATTTCAGCTCCACATTCCTGTTCTCACGGAGTTCGATCTGGTCTTCTGCACTATTTTGGCTCTGACCTGACAGAGCAGTGACCTACTGAAGCTATTTTCCATCCAGAATGAGGACTGAAGATGAAGTTTTGGAGGTCTGGCCACTACAGCTCTGGATATTTAAAATAGTGCCACCTACCAAGTCCCAGAAATCCACACTCTTTCCAGTCACTTTGGAAAGGCTTTTACTGTCATGTGTATCTCCAAAATAGCTACATTCCCCATACAAAAGCTTTACACATTGAAGGAGAAATTTCTATTATATTTAAATAACAAGTTTCTCGACTGTCTGTAGAAAAAAATGCTATTTTAGTGCGGGCCACATAAACAAGGGTTTGAGCTCCCTCTGCAGGCTCAATGTCTGTAATTAACTAAGAAAAGCTTTTCCCACGGCCACGCAGTCATAAACGAATAATGATGATGTGCAGAAGCAAAAATGTTTTGACAGGATTTGGCATGAGACTAGTTGAAATTATCATTAATGTTTTTCTTTAAATCAGACATTTGGAGAAAATTGTGGCCTAGTGTAAACAGGTGCACTCCGCTGCAGTGAGAATGCCAGACACTTTGCTTCAAAGTGGGTTTAGCTAATTTTGTGTTAATTTGAAGGCAACTTAAATAAATAACTACAAGAGCTAGTATATAGGGAAAGCATTAGGAGAAAAGAGTGCCATCAAGACAGTGAAATATGTGTAAAAGGTTAACTTTTTACTTCAACTAGTAAAGCAGATTATGCTACAGCACCAGACTTACACTGATTTAGTGGTATGAAGTATCTTGAGTGTATGCAGTATTAAACTCACAAACAGATTTCTATTCCAAGTAGCATCAGATCAGCACACTCAGGAGCTAAGTCACCTACAAGTTTCACTTGTAGATAGAGCCACTATCTAATGGGATTTCTTACAGGATTAGGGCAGAAATGTGGATTCCCTTTACGTTTCAAGTCCAGTCATTAAAAAGAAACCTCCTTTTTCAGACTAATAGCATTTTTTCTTTTCCCTTTTCACATTAGGGAGAAAAAAAATAGGATTTAGAAATTACATATAATCTTGAAAAAAGATATTCAGATTACTCTGTGATAAGACTATAAAAGCCAGAAAATATATTTCATAAACAAAACCATATAATAATGATAATTGAAATACGTATCTGTGTTTAGCAGCTCACCTCTGATCCCACCTTTCACTGGATTTCAGCCCCAGTCTATTCTGGCTGAGACTTCAGTATGAATCCCACAAAACCAGAATGTAACAATGCAGCAAGTAACTTATTTAACAGCCACAGACATAAGTACCAAACACACAAAGTTATTAGAAAACACAATGATATAGAAAGATTCATCTCATCTCTTTCTCAGCAAATGTGAGGAAAAAAAGTAAGATTTTGACTATACAGCCCTCAGACAATTCTTGCAGAAGACACCTTTGTATAATCACATCCTTCCCAGTAATCATTTCTAATTGACATTCATGCAAATTTTTCTGTAATTTCCTCTGTTTACATGCCATATTACACTCTTTTCCTATTCTTACATCTTTGAGGTCTATGCATGCTAACATTTTTAGATAATTGTCCTGTTTTTGTACTGCAGCCTCTTAGAGGTAAGACTATATCACACTGTGGAGAGATCTATAATCTCTGATATGCAGAAGAGCTCTCTCTGGGCCCAGGAACAGTACTGCAGATTCACTACGGAAGCTCCTCTCTGCCCATCAGCCCACACACAGCTGAGACCTGCTTGTTCCAACACAGCTTTTTTCTGTTTGTTGAGATGAGCCATACGAAAACCAACTGCATCCAGATACTAGTGATGCTTTCTAGTGATGGGTACTGGGACCAATACGGCTCAAAATCTTGGTCAACAGCTTGGACAACAGAATGGAGGGCACCCTAGTAGATGTATGGATGGTCCCAAACTGGGGGGTGTGGAGGGTGATGTGGAAATGCTACGGGGCTGCTATCTAGAGGTAGCTCAAGAGGCCAGAGGAATGAGACGATGATGCGGAATATCACCAAAAACAAGTGCACAGTACTGCAACCAGGCAGTAAGAACCCCCTGCTGGAGGTGAAGAGCCACCAGGATACAGAACAGCTTTTCAGAGTAAGGTCTGAGGAGTCCTGACACACTGTGCTGTCATGCTGAACATGACTGTGCTACAGGCTTCTTTCTGCACAAGATACCACTAGACTCTGAGGAATCCACCAGACTCCATCATGGAATTGTCTGCCCAGGGAGGTGGTGGAGTCACCGTCCCTGGACACATGTCTTTAAAAAAACTGAGTGCCACGGTTTAGTTGATGAGGAGGTGTTAGGTTAGGTCATAGGTTGGACTTCATGATCTCAAAGGTCTTTTCCAACCTACTTCATTCTGTGATTCTGTGATTCTATGGTGCTAGGGGAGAAGGGGCATGATGAACAGGGAGAGTTTGAGAAGAGTAGGTTTGTTCAGCCTTCAGAAGGGAAGGCTATGTAAGGATGCCTTTACTGTCTTCAAGGACCCTCAAAAGTAAAGTGTGGAAGGGTGGAACCAGAGGTGCACCGTGACAAGAAAAAGGCAAAGGACACAAGTTGCAACACAACCATATCTAACTAGATGAGAGGAAAAAGTCATTCACAATGAAGTGACATTGCAACAGGTCAGAATCAAAATCAACTAGGAAATACCCTGATCATCCTGTTCTCAGTGAACTGTGCTTTGAGTGATCCATCATTTCCAGAGGGCCCTTTTTACCTCATTTCCCCCAGAAGCCCATGATTCAACAGCCAGGATTGCTAATGGATATCCTGAAGAACTGTAGATGCCACCTAAGCCATCTCTGGCTGTTACATACATTGGCCCAAGGATGGACAGTAGTGTTTGGAGAACTTCCCTGTGCATGCACAAGACCAGCTCCCACAGTCATTCAGCAAGCACAGCATCTCTGCTGAATTAAGGCAGGCTTCCTGCCTGCACTCAGATCACTGCTCCAACTTCCTCACAGCAATCATGTCCTTCGTATTAGCCAAGACAAACTTTGTGCAGTAGTCTGTGCTAAAACAGCATTGGGTATTCTGCACAGGGCTGCAACCAGACATGCAAATCACATCATTCGCAGCTAACCTGGGTAGCTTTTTATCAACTTAGGTAACGCTGTTCTGGTAACTCATTCTCATTCTTACACTATCTATCACACACTTTGGAGCATCTACTCCAAACGGTTTTAGACATGGTTTAAAAGACATTCACCTCATCTCAAAATCTAATATTCATACTATACATATATGTTAAGTCATTTGAAACCCCCCCCCCACCAAAAAAATCTCTTTTGAAACTGAAGCCCTTCATATTTGTTTTGGTTAAGCAAGGCTCAGATTTAAATGGAATATTTTACCTGTAGTAAATCATAGTTACAAATTACATAGTTTTACATTATAGTTACAAATTCATGAACCATTAACTACCGACCTGGTGATCTGATACCCTGCTTATAATGGCACCCACATTTTAAAAAGCATTTTTCATCAGCAAGTCAGTATCATTATCCCCATTTTTTAACAGATGAAAAAACTGAGGCATAAAATAAGGAACTGATTGGATCAAGGTCATGTAGCAAGCTAGCAGCAGAGACAGGAATAAAAACAAGGTGGCCTAAGACCTAGTGCAATGTGCCTCACTGTCATTTCCTCACCCCAATGTCTCTTTTGTCTGGGTTCCTGCATTTCAATTTACCCTCTCTCAGGTGTATTAACTTACTTTGAGGAAAAATAGTCCAGTTTTTTTGGTTCTGTGACTGGTCTCTCTATTATGATCTGTATAGGTACTCAGACACCTTTATGTATGATTAAAATATAAAATAAAATGTATGGCAAATGAGATTATATATACATTTCCTAAGATTATTTTAATGGTGACAGAATCTTGATTTTCTCATCCCTTTACAGATAGTTATCATGTGCTGAAAAGATTTTCTTACTCTTTCAGTGCTGTTTGTATTGACGCCTCTAACCAATTAGTATCTTCCTTGGACTGCATGTTGTTTAGGAGTACTCTGGATAATTAATTAAGTAAGAGCAGAGATGTCAGAAGGATACAAGATTCACCAGTTCTTATCTCACCATATTATTATTTACAATCCTTCTAACCAGCTTTGAATTCTAATTTATTTGGGGTTAGTATTCATTAAATACTCTGCCAAGTTACAACAACATGGCTGGGGTTTTTTTTTCTCATTTTTCTCAACAAATCAGTAATTCTATCAAGAAAATAATTGTATTTATTTGACAGAAGAGATGACAAATTTTTTGAACACTGAAGCTCCTCAGAATCCGTAGTGTCACACTTGGAAGTCTAAAGGCTACATGCTGCAGTTAAATATAACACAAACCATCAGCATTTAAGCAGGCTGCAGAATGGCGCTCAGAAACTCAGCAGGGCTTTTCAGCATTAACACCAAAATGAGCGTCTCTGCACGGACACGCAGCTGTGCTATGTAGAAGTACCCGTGTGGATCACTACTAGCTCAGGTAGAATGAGTATGTACTACAGCACTTTCTATTGTACAACACAAACACATTGAAAGCATCTTTGAAAGACAGTCTCAGTTCCCACAGACAAGTTGCAAACCAGCAATTAAGTGCCTGAAATACCAGGTGGCACTGAAACCTCTAAGTCTATGAAAGCAATCCAAAGCTTTGTCTCCCTGGATGAAAAGACGTCACCTAAGTGCCAGAAGTTCTGCTGCTGCATATGCTGAGAGGCACCACTGCGATAGCCTTGCACACTGGAGGCAGTTAGTGATTCACAAATCGCACATGGGACCCTTCAGAGCTACAAAGCTCACAGGGATTATGCCTAGAAGCTAAGGAGACCAGTGCATTGAGCATGAAACACAGTTGCATGGGCACTCCTCTTCAAAAGTGCAGGAAAAGGAGGGACAAGTGGTGAAAAAGCTGCAAGCCCTAGAACAAGTGATGTGCAGTCCTGCAAAATGCCATGTTTGACAAGGCAAAATACAAGTGATATGGAATATCTAAGTAACTACCTAGCTCTTGGTGGCTCATGTAATATCTACTACCCTGGCAAGATCAGATTCAACAGTATATTCAAAGCATGTCTGCAATTAAAACCTTCAAACCATTCCCACCAGCCACACTGCAAAAACAGTTATTCCCCTCAAGTTTCTCACAATGCTGCACTGAGGACATTTGACATACATGCTTACACTTAACTGATACATCAAAAACTACTTATTTAAAACTTGTATCGGTGAAAATGTTGCAGTGATTCTTCTCTTTCTTACCAATTCATAAAGGAAATATATACTGCACATTACAGATTGAAAATATGTTCTTTTGCAATTCTTCAAACATTTTTCAATATTAAGAAACTGTTGCTTTGCTGTAGGTTTAGAGCAAGGGGGGTTTTAAAATAATGTTTGGGTTTGGGACTGTTGTCTTTTTTAATAGGAGATCATAAGAAACACCCCACCTATCCCACAGAAACATCTAAGAATTTTCATTACAAATTCATCCAATTCGTCTTGGAGTTCCTGGTCTTCATTACTCATGAAAAATGGAACGTCTCCAAGAGAGATTAAAAAAGATGCACCGCACAGTTCTCAACACCTCAGATGGCTCACAAGTGAAGCAGGAATTTGACAACAGGAATTCTTTCTTTTTGAAGTTTGATGAAGTGTAGTAACAGCTGAAAGCCCAGGGTGATGTCCCTCATCTGAATGCTCATCATGCTTAGCTCTACCTAATTTTTCAACTCCTTTGGGGTTAGTAAGCATCCATTCATAATCCCAAAGTCACCATTTGCTGCCACTTCCAGGGACTTGGCAGATTGATCTGTACTAGTAAATCAAATACTTCCCAGAAATGCTCCTGAGCACTAGAATATGAACACCTACATTTTAAATTGTTAAAATTGCTCTTGAAATGCTTTTCACTCATGCCAGCTAGCACTCTCCAAGACAATTTGCGGGCACAGTTCAGAAGTGAGAACATTGCGGGGACCATTCCAAATAAGCAGGTGGATCTTGCCACAAATTGCTTTGAAAACTCAGGTACTTTACACCATAGACATGAGCTGTTCTATGCAGTGGGACTCTCTACATGGAGATGATCCTGGATACTTC
>VZTN01021111.1:0-65674 GCA_013400515.1 Erpornis zantholeuca
ATTTTTTTTTTAATACTACCTGCAACTGTTGGATGTGCTATACACTGCAGTACTTCTTAAATAGTAAGGAATAGTAGAAACCTTTTTCAAATGTAGGTGGTTGGGTGAACTCCAGGAAATAAAAGAACAGAATCAGCTGCTAAAATATAATTTACGTAACATGCCTGCGCAATCTGAAATAACAAAGACTAACTGCCAGTGTCTGTTGCATTATCTGTGAACAAAAATAGATGGTCCTGAACTAAATTATTCTACACATACATCTAAAAGGCCTTACTTGACAAGATCATGCTATGGAAGGGAAGCAGTAATCTTTTTCTAATGACCCTGTCAGTAGGGATGTTGGAATTGCTGTGTTGGCTTTCAGTCCTGGATATCTAAGGGTGTGAGTGTACATAAATACAGAGTCAAATACTTCTGTCAGACAAAAGCCTAATGTGTCAGGGTAATTGAAGCCAAAGCTGATGCTGCCACTCTAATGGATGGCTGGGCTTTGCATGTGGATTTCACTTTGGACCTGCTGGTGACGTGCTGTGAAGGAACTGCAAAAACAAAGCCTGATATTGGTTTGTTCATATGAACCTTCAGTAGGTGCTGCAAAAGATTGAAGGAATCCTCATGTTGCGTGAACTTTAACAAGTTATTTTACTGAATTCAGCTCATTTTCTTAAACAAAGAAGCAGCTTGTTTTCTTAAATCTGTGGTACCCTCAAAACTCAGTGGTCTCAGAATCCACAGCAGCCTGCTTGACCTGCCTTAGGAGTAAATTAAATTGCTTGGCCTGGTGGTGAACGTTACCTTTAAATAATGTGTTGTGGGATTTAGCTGAAGACAAAAATTGTAAGTATTTTCTATTTGAAGAGGGAAAAAATCTTTAAAGTGAAAGAAATTCTCTTAGACTCAGGGCTTAGGCCTTGGTTTCTCTGGGACTGGTTGTGCTATTTAGCAGTGATATATTGTTCACTCTTCTAGACTTTTTGTAAAATGCCACTTAGAAATGAGAGAATATTTTAAAAGTGATGCAGACATGGAGAAATAGAGCTCTGATACATGACATTTGGAGTGCTGCTTTTGCAATATGCTATGATGAGAAAAATAAAGCCATGACTTTGACATCATTGTTCCTTAAACATCAAGATTTTGAATCGAGCTTATTTGTCATGTGAGAAATGAATCCACTGATAGACCTAATGATTTTTTAATAGAATCTAGATGTCTTTTTTTTAATCTAGGAAAGGTACTTGACTCATATGTTTTACCTATCTAAGACAAGCTCTATATGTTGCCTTAGTTTTGTCCTAGTCCTTTGAAGATAAGACAGCAAGAGCTTTTAACAGACCCAACTATTTTTATGTTCTAATGTTGTGGAGATATATGAAAAATGTGAAATCATGGGGCCAGATTGCATGATCATTCCAGTAAGAGAGGTATTTATACTTAATTGACTGAACTTTCATTGGAAAAAGAGAATGTGTCAGCTGCGAGTAGCTGCTAATTATATCTAGCCCCCAGTAGATGGAAATATTGCTACAACTTTAGTGATTTCAATATCATGAAGTTCCTCTGGTTTAGGGACCTCATGATTCCTTCCTTCTCTCTTATACACTAACTTGTTGACAACCAAAAATCATCTAAGCTGGTATTATAAATATTATTGCAGAATGCACATCTGATGCCTTTTTTGGCTCTCATTCATTATTCACGTTTATTGAAGTTGTACAAATATATTGGGCAACATGAAAATAGGCATTTATAATTAGGGTCAGAATGTAACTAATCTATCTGTAACTGGGCTGGTAATCTTTAATGACAAACTGACACACAAGGAAGGTGAAAAAACTTTATTTGGTTTCTTTTATTTGGTTTTGATTTATGCCTCAGTTGTATAACAAATTAGTTGGTGGGAGGGGGAGACTCCTCCCAGTAGAAATTAAGAGTCATCAAATATTTCGGTTTGTATTATGTGCTGTGGGCCAAAACTAAAACTGTTGCTGTTAAACAAAGAAGAAATGGAGGTTTCTTAGAATTGACTGTGGTGACTTTTACTAAAGAAAACTAAATAAAGGATATACTCTAAGTATGTCTGAATATATGTATATAAACATAGATATAATAGAAGTAGAATAAAAAAATAGAAAAAGATGGACAGGTATAAAAAAAAAAGCAGAAAAATAGATGCAAAGAAATGCACATATTCTGCCTGGTATATTCTAGTCTACTTATATACATATTAGTGCATAAAAAACTAATAATAATATAGGACAAAAACTAAAAAATATAGGACATTTCTAAATATTTGGGTTGGATATGATCTTGTTGGTTGGCCCACAGGCAATTCAACTTGCACTTATTCCTTACAAAGCTTTGTCTAAACTATTTCTGAGAATAACCAGTGATAGTCCATGTCTGTCCACTGATAGTCCTCACTGTCTGCTCCAGAGCTATCCTGACCATTGGGTAATTATGGTAATTATCTTTGTTCATAACCTGAGTCCTTCCTGATTAACTTCAGCCTGTCTTGAGCCATCCCAACTGCAGCTAACAAAGAAAAGAACATGTTCTATGCACACTGAGGTCCACTCTTCAGCCAGTACAATGTGTTTTTGTGGCACAATAATAACTAACAGTTCGACCATTGATGTTCGTTCCGTGCTTGCTTACTGCCACGTGTACAAATTGCAAAGGTTTAGGGAGAATAAAATTTAATTCAGCTGATGCAAAATAAAATCCTGTAGCTGATCCTACAGGACCCCAGCAGTTTTACATGTATTTTGGATACCAGCTCAGCAGGGGGAAAGATCTTTGAATAACAGATCTCTCTCAAATGCCCAGTTTAAGATTATGAATTTTCCTGGTCTGTTTCACCCTTCTTGTTTAAAATTATGTTCCTTCAGATTGGGAATGAAGGTGCTTTTATGCTACATATGATCAGCCTTCCTAGGTGTTACAATAAATACATTTGCACTAAGCTGTTTGAAGGCCATGGGGGAGGATGAGAGGAGAGGCCAGGGGAGCTGTGGAAGAGATTAACTTGCTGATGAAATATTCCATGAACAAAATAAAGGATAAATCTGAATAAATTATTTGCAGCAGTGGCTTGGTTTCCAGCTGCACTGGCAAAGAGATAGTATGTTTCAATATCATTTATGAATTCATTTAGAAAGACATACAGTATTTAAAAGCTGATGAGAAGGTCACCAGTGTAAAACTGCTTTGAAAAACCCAGCATGAGTTTTCCACAGAGAACATTAGATTTTCAAATCTACAAATCCTACATTTTCAAATGCTGTGTTTTTGCGAACACTATTCTCATGTTAAATTGCTAATAATTTTTCTAAAACTTTATGTGATTAGAACAGAAAAGTATGCTAATGAATATTTTAAAGTATGAAAATGCTTTCTATTCCAGTTTTTAAGCCAAAAGAAGAGTAGCGAAATACTGCAAAATGTCTGTACATTAAAATGGTATATTTGAAATGATTTTGAAATAATTTGAACAGGTGCATTAAATTCACACATCAAAGCCTCTTGTGCATTTGTACATTAATCTCTGCTTTGATCACTGCTCACAGTTTCTTTCCCCTCCCAGGGAGATCAACAAGGTAAAGTTTAGAGTCTGCTTCTCAAGCCATTGTTGTGGGCCACTCTATTTTCTGATGGTTTAAGGTTAGGAATAGTTCAGCAGTAAAAGAGAGATATGGTTCCTTCAGAAAAAAAGAGTGTGTTTCCCCCTAAGGTGTATCTTGCCTTCAGACTCAGAGCCCAAGGTCTGTTACTGTCTTTCGATGTTCAGCTCTATGTATGTATGCACTTGGGCATCTACAGCTCTGTAGGTGCTTAGCCAGAACATGAGTACCTTGATTCCTCAAAAAAATGAAAAAGGTTTGAACTGCCTTGAGCCAGGAATACTCAGGCCCATTCAATCTGTTGCCTTTTTTTTTTTTCCCCTGTTGTATTTTCACTCTATGCATTCAGACCATGAGTCTGATTTTTGGGAGTAAGGGGTACTATCAGGCATGTGAGCCTGATTTCTTATAATGGGATCCAGTTCATGGATTGTTGAAGGAGACAGGAGTAGGAGGAATTTGGTTATTTATCCTGTTTTCAGTTATCTGTAGATATATTTTACACTTTTTATTAACATTTACTTAGAGGTATTGGGAACATCTAGGAAAAAAATGAAGTCTTTGCATACAATACTGTAAGCAAAGGAGGTTTTGTTGAAGACTTTACTTTGTTATGCTGCATCCTGTCAAACTCTAACCTTCTCCAGGAAGAAGGGAAAAAAAAACTGGTTGTGTCTCTAGGCCACAATTATTTGAGGGAAGTAGAATAGTAAGTGATTGGACAAAATAGTGGTGCAAACTCAGGAGAAAAATATATGCATGTCTTAAATAAAAATAGAAAATTATGCATGCTTCCTCTCTTGGCTTTGTGTTATCAAGGGGCACCTTAAACAAGGTGGAATTTGTCCTTTCTTGTGGACTACAACCAAGGAGAACTAATTATCAGGAAAAGTTTTCTCCTGTGGACTCAAAATCAGTCCTTAGGTCAGAATAAATGATAATGGAAAAGTATGGTTACTCAGTCTAATGCATGGTTTCTAGAGAATAAATCTGAAAGGCCATTCAATAGGGTATTATCATACAGAAGCATTCAAGCCTGCAGATTGTGATTTGGTTAATAAAATATGCTGAATATTTAACAAATTTGCATCATGTATGCTTCCCTTATCACCGGTGAATCATTAAATGAGAAAATGTAACTCCCAGGAAACTTTAAGTTTAGGATAGAAGTGAAACTCTTCCTTCCAAAAAGCCAATGTATTTCTGTGAAAAACAAAATGATAACAAATAAGAACACAAAAAAATCCTCAAAGCCTAATTAAAGTATTTTACAGTCAGGGACTGCTGCTAAAGCATTTTGCCTGCAGGATTTGGGAACGGAGAGAGCACAGAGGTGACTGAGTCTAGAGAACAGCCTGAGGGTGCTGCAGGTGCTGTGGTGGCTCTGCTCTTAGTGCCTCCTATTGAACCTGCACGCCTGAAGTCACTGAGGGCTAGCAGAGGCTGTTTAGAAAGTTCATCCTCTGCCAGATCCACTGGCAAATTAACAGAAGAGATGAGTTTCAGGGGATGGGGGCATGGTAGGAAAAGGAGAGTGATGTGAGCAATGAAAATTCTTACCCACTCAGCACTTCAAGACTGGTCATGGTATGCTTTTGTTGTTTTGTTTTGGGTGTTTATTTATTTTTTTCCAAAGGTCAATAAACCTTTGTCTAAAATGTTTGGACTTCTCTTTTAATTTTTGTTTTGCTTTTTTTGTTTTTCAAGGAACCTGGGATGAACTTCCATACACATCTTAAGCAAGCCATTGAATTCCTTTCAAGCATTATTACAAGGTGCTTAATTTTAAAGCTCCCTGCTGCATAAATAAACACATTGCATCTGACCATGAAGATCAGTTCATCACCCCACTTACAGAATTTCAGAACAGGGTGTTCTTCATTCTTCATGTCTTGAATGCCAGCAGGTATTCCTTATCTAATGATTCTTCCTGTTCCCCTGTGGGCAGTTTCCTACATGTTTTTGGAAGGGTCCTGCCCTTTGAAGGGACTATCTTGAATTGAAATTAAGTTTCAAAGAGGTTGAAGGCTTTTATTAAATTTCAGACATATGCTCTTGAATGCCTTTGAAAATTTGAGTCTGGTGGTACACAGAATCCAAAGCATCTCCTCTACCATGCTGCCTGGTGTAAGTCATTTTAGTGAGCTTCGGTATGTAGGTAGAGGGGAAAAGAAATTCTGTTGTTGTGATTCACTAACAGAGTATTCCTTATTTTTTTTTAAATTTATGGATTAATGCTTAAGTATCTATATAAAAGATGTTCTTTGTCTTGTTTTCATTCCCTTCCTTTGACAAAGAGTGAATGTGTCACAACTCCCTGTGATTTTACAGATGTGTTGGAACAGGAAACAAACATTTTTCTTTGCTGAAGGGAGAAAGTTTTAGAGCACTCTATAACAATTGATTCAAATAGAAGAGCTTGTTAAAGAAAAAAAGAGTATTTATATTTAACCCATAGTTTTTCTTTTAGCAAAGGATCAAAAAAGAAACAACCTAGGGAGGCAATTTTCATTTAAAATTAAGGTAATTCACTTAAATTTAGAAAAATTAGGGGTTTTATCCTTGAGCTTTTCTAAGAACTGTGGTGTGATTCAAGGGGTGAGTTTTGATGCCTTTCTTTTCTTGCTGTGAAAATGGCCATATTCCTGTAAACTGATTTTATTAAATAATTTTAAGTTTCTTTTGGAATGAAATTTTGATTTGAAGTATATTTGAAGTATATTCTTAGAGTAGCTCTTTTTATGAAAACTTGTTAACAAAGGAAAAAAATAAACTAATGAACATAACATTGGCTGGGATCTCCTGGATTGTGGCATGCAAGTGAATAACAACCCAATTAATTTTTTTGTTATTTCTCAGATAATTCTTCCAGTGCACTGAGGTATTTAAAAGGAAGGATTGATCTATTCCTGAGGAATTCTAGCTTGTTGGAAGTGGAATTGTTTACCTCTTTTGTTTTAACTATTGTGAGAATGTGAATCTAGGTGATTGTTGTCTTTTGAGCTGTAAAGGGAGGCCTCAAACTTGACCAAAAGTTTTGAAACTGCAGAATCTCTGTAGGTACAGGGAAAGCAGGCAGAGCTCTGCTGCCAGTCAGAGCCAAAACATTTCCATAGCATTGCCTGCTGCAGTCTCTGCTGCAACAATAAAAATAATGTTAGAGTGTTATGTATAGAGGGCAGACTTCTTGCTGTAGGCCATATCAGATGAAAGTTCATTCATGGTTCAGTTCTTGATCTAGTTCTTTTTGATGTCAGTGTTTAATTTTGCCAAGGGAATATGAGAATATGCCACTGCCAAATTCAGGGATGCTCTTGGTGTTTCACTTGATCTCTAGCATCTTGTAAATGCAAATCCTTGGCAGACATGACTGGCATAAAGTCACTCCAAGACACATTGATGAGTATAATACATCCTATTTGCATTTTAGAATGCTGTGGTGATAAGAAAAGGGCAAAATAGAAGCCTGATTTGGACATCAGGTTTGTACTTCCTTTAAAGGAAGTGGTGCTAGATCTCTCTGGAATTTTAGTTAATTTTCCCCAACAGTATATTGCCAGCTAGGGGAAAACATCCATGAGTGTCAGTGTTCCACACTCTGTAAAACAAAATGTGGTGTCCAGTGTGTCTTTTAGGTGGGGAACCAGTCTAATACAGATTTTGCTGGTAGTAACATTGCTACTAAGTTTTCCTACCTTTTCCCTCCACTTCATCTTCTTAAAAGCATTTTGGAACTATTTGGAGCACAGTTTGGCTTCTCAGGTGGACTTAAGAAGACCACAGAAGTTCCAGTGATGATGTCAAGACAGGGACACAGACAGATTGGTTGATATACCTCATTAAATTTAGGGATTGAGGATATCTAACACCAGGGTTGGGTGAGGATCAGTGCTGGGATGAGGAGGAGGCAGAGGGAGCTTTGGGGTCCATCCCTGCCTGTGTGCCCTAAGTGCTCACACAGAGCTGCCTCTGCTCCAGGGGTGTGCAGAGCAGGAGCAGGGAACTGCAGGCAGGATCACAGGGCAGGACAGCCTGGCCTCACTGCTGACCTAGTTCCATCCTCAGCTGGACTTCCTAAGATTTACTTTCAGCAATTTTGCAGCACTTCTGATTATTTATGCCTTTAATATTTAAAAAAACCCACTTAAAGTGACAGTAAATATCTATCTACATAATATATTTCCAATAGGTGATGTTTGTGATATCCCTGAATAATCAGATTTTTTTGGATGTTATAATTTCATGACAGAAAACAGATTTTGAATGAAAATCCTGGCTGCCCTGGACCAAATGTCCTAAAATGAGCAGTATGTCATGCCAGTATGTATAGGGGTGTGTGTATATAAATATATATAAAAGCTGGGCTCAATGTATATTTTTAGATGTATACTACATAAGCTTTTTGAAAAAGATGACAGTTGTATGGAATTCAACAAGGTTAAGTGCACTTCTCAGAATCTAACAAATCTTTGTCCTCATAAAATCAAGATTCATGAGAAGATACAGCTTTCTGACAAGTCAAAAAAAGTCCTGACAAAAGGCTCTGTAAATTAAAATTCTTACATAAATTGTGAAGTTTTTGCAAGAATTTTTTTTGCTGTTGAGAACAAATATTCTACAAAGCAGTAAAGATACTCTTGTGCACCAGAGCAAAGAGGTTCTCGCACTTCAGTGTTTGAAAGTTGTTAGAAGTGTTATTTATTAGTTGTCTGAGATACAAATAGAAACAATTAGAGCAAATGAGCTCCTAATTAAAAGAAGGCAAATTGTTGTTAGGTATTGAAAGAGGAGAAACCTAGCATACAACTGGGATTTTTTCTTCTGTACAGTTTTATTGGACATGATAGAAAGAAAGTGATTATTTGCCTCAGAAACCCTGAGAACAAGGCCACAAGTTTTAATTAACAAAGCCAAATTGGTTGTTAACTTTTTGCTCTTATAAATACTAAACATTGACCTCTGAAGTTCTAGAAAATTAACATAAAAATTGACTAGAATATTAACTAGAACATTTTTATGGTTTGGTTTTAAAGAGAACATTCTGGGCATCTAAGCAAACTTTCCATACCAAGTTTGAGATTCATTCCAAGAAGTGGAGGGTGTACAACTGGAAGGATCATATGGCATTAAATAGATACTATGTTTACAGGTAATTGTGTAGTAAATTCTGAGTTAACTTAGAATTCAGGCAGTTTTTGTGCCTGTGCCTCATAACCAGGAGGGTTTTTATTGTGCCTTACTAAAAACTTTAGTGGAATGACTGAATGAAGTCTGCTAAACCACCACCCCAAGCCCCAAAATGTCAATGTCCTAAGATATTCCTGAGATAGCAAGAGATTTCAGTGAAGCCATTCAAAAATTGGTTTTTGTGTTTTCTTCTACTCTGAGATAGTTTTAGAGGTATGTTTGATTTGCTTTAAAATGATTAAAAGGGATTAATAGAAACATTTCAATTGAGTATTTGCTTTATCTGTCACTTCTCATGTCATTAAGGTTTGGTTTAGTGCCAAATCAGAAAAAAATCACTTTGAATTGTGGTCACCAGGGTTTTGCCACCTTCAGTCCTATTCTGTCATCAGCTTTTGTACAGATAGAAGCTGATGTGCAACATGAATTGGTTGCCACTAATTCATGCTGACTCTCCTTGTGTGCCCTATTGCTGCTCACTTTTACAAGGTAGCTGTTTGTTTCAGAGGAGTTATAGCAGTGTAATGTTAATTTAAACCTTAGCTTATTGTTATGGTAACGCTTTCATATGGGCAAATGATAGGGAAGATTGTAAATTGAGGCTTGTTGTTATTTAGATAATAGAATTTGAATGTGTTAAAGTACTCTACAGCATTTTAGGGCTTTGTTCTTACCCACAAACAGGATTTTTTAAAAATCTGAACAGTGTTCACAGTTGGACTTAAGCAGTTTAATAGTAATTCCTAGTGTTTCTTCAAAGTCCCTGTGCTTGCTGTAATGAGCTCCAGTCTGGCACAATCAGTTTGATCCAAGTCTGGTCAGCCTCGTTAAGGGGAGCTGTGCTACCCACACAGGGCAAGGCAGCTTTGCATGAATCTGTCTTGCATGCTGCAAGCATATGGAGATCTGCTTCAGTAAAATAGGTTTTCATCCTATTACCATCATTTATTCAAGGGATGAATAATGGACCCTCATTTGTTACACAGCATAATGAGAGAAAAAGCAGACTTCTATTTAAACATTTATTGGAAGTGGAGTAGGTGTTTTTATTTCTACTCTTTTTCCACACTGACTGTTCAGAAACTTTTTTCTTGTGTTAATTTTTATTTTTTTTTCCTCAGTTTCTGTTTTCCTCTTCTGCTTATATTTCCTCAAACTTAAATCTACAATAAGAACAGTTCCCCTCAATGATAAAAGGGATCTACTGGGGCCTGGTTGGGTCCATCTGCCAGAGAAGGGAAAGAGAATCTTTGCTCATAGGCTTGACAAGCTGGTAATGAGGGCTTTAACCTAAAGGTGCATGTGAAGGGGAATCTCAGCCCACCCCATTCCAACTAGTTTGAATCCAGTGCCAGCGAGAGATGACCAGAGGAAAAGGGAAACTACAACTCCCATTTTGCAAAAGGGAGAGAGAGGAAGACTCAAGGAACTACAGGGCAGTCATTCTCACTTCTGTTCCTGAAAAAATGATGGACTGGCTCGTCCTGGAAGCTGAGAAGGCACAATGAAAATAAGGAGTTATTTAGTGACAGCCAACCTGGCTTCACTAAGGCCGAATTGTGCCTGACAAATTTGGTGCCTTTTATGATGAGGGTACAGCCCTGGTGCATAATGGAAGAGTCACTGACACCATCTGCCTGGGCTTGTGCAAAGCACCTGACACTGTCCTGCTCAACATCCTTTTCTCTAAACTGGAGAGACATGGACTTGATAGGTGGAGAGGGGTCTGGGATGACCTTAGAGCCCCTTCCAGTGCCTAAAGGGGCTCCAAGAGAGCTGGAGAAGGACTTTGGGCAAGGACACAGAGTGATAACACAAAGGGGAATGGCTTTAAACTGGAAAAAGGCAGGTTTAGATTAGATATTAGGAAGAAATTCTGCCCTTTGAGAATGGTGAGGGCCTGGAACAATTTGCCCAGGAAGCTTCTGGGCTTCCCATCCCTGGACATGTTCAAGGCCAGGTTGCTTGGGACTTTGAGCCACCTGCTCTAGTGGAAGGTGTCCCCCATTCTTGGCCGGAGGTTGGAACTAGATGATCTTTAAGGTCCCTTCCAACAAAAACCATTCTGTGATTCTCTGATTTACTATTTCCAGACCTAATTGTCTTTGAACTTACAGATATTAGAATACTCATTAGGTAAAAAGGACTTTCGTTTTCTTGCAGATATCACACAGATATTAATTATTACACTTCTTTCTACTTTGTAGATCAAGGAGCAGTTTGCTAAGGGAGGCAAGTGTCTCGAAGGGAGAAATAATTTTTTTAAAATAAAGAGTATCAGTTTTAGGCATAGATTATATGGATATTTATGCTAATGATGGTTGAGTCTTGGGGTATGTATACTGTGGTTGTCATTGGCAACTTAACTTTAGGTTCCTTGGGTAATTGCAGCTGGTGCCGTGTCTGACTGGTAAAAGCTGTATCATAGTTCTGTAGTTAGAAGTGACTAATAGTAGGGTTTTTAATGCCTCCCACTGCAAAACAGTGTCATTACAGCACTTTCTAAATATATCTCATCATGCATTTATCTTTTCCTGTGCTGATTGACTCCCATTCTCCTGAGACATATTTAAATGTCATTTTATCTTTCAGTGGCAGAAATTCTGATGGTTTATCCTAGAAAGAAAATGACATTGAACAATATTTTGAAAAGAAAAGGTAGAAGAATTTCAAGCCAGTTTTGCTTCTGTGTTGGCAAGCGCTAGTTCTAATATTATCTGTATTTTTTACTAAAAGTAAATCACATTATTTGGGGGAATCTTTGGAGAATATTGGCAGATTGTAAATTTGTTTTCAATTGTCAAGATAATGCACTATTGCACTCCAAATGGTTGCTTTGCCATTTTTTCTTTACTGTAGCTACAAAAAAATATTTAAAATGTTTGGAAATGAAAAAGCTGAGCACACCATTATGCCTTAACAACAGATATATTCAATGACAGATGGCTATGCATGTTGAGTGTTGTTTTAAGCTATAATTGGATGCTTATGTAAGTATTCTTAGTCAAATATGTGTAATTAAGCTATCTTGTTAGGCAGGCTAACTTACAGGGCAGGTCAGGTCTCAGAGATGTCAAAAGTAATGGTTACAGTGGACTTGTTCTGGTGGAACACTTACCTAAGCAAAACCCAAATAGAAGCATCTGCTGTTCTTAGTTATTGCTGTTCACTGTGAGGCCTTCAAAATCAGATGAAGATGAAAATTAAATGACACAAAATGCCATGGGAGGTTTTGTCTGCTCTATTTTTGAACCTCAAGCCATGGTGTGTGTCTGAGAGAGGGAACGAGAGACAGTCACAAGTGACATTTATCCTTAACGCAGCTGGTAGCTTCCTCATTGTAATGAGGGCTAATAGAAGTGCAGAATTTTCTAGCTGAAGCCAGTAAGTTGGTGGATACTAACAGTATCAGAGCTGTGAAATTTGATATGGTTGTCTGAAACCCATTCTTAGTGAGGAACATCCTGAATTCACTGTGAAATGTAGGAAAACTACTCATAGTCAATGAGCACAAGGTGTTCCTGCTTCTTCATGAGCAGTAACCCCAAGCTGCAGAAATACTGATGTGCTGTGCTCATCTGCTCTTGCTGTGATATGGAAGGAATGTTTTCCCCATGAGATAAAATATTTTTGATCTCCAGACATGACAAAAGACCTGGGATGTTTTTAGTTTGGTCACTTATGAGGTGGCCTGACTTATAATTATTTAGTATAAGGATTTTTTCTCTTAATTGTTCTGTTCAGTTTACCACTGCTCCTATGCTTGTAGAGAGCAGAAAGCCTCCTTTCTTCTCTCATATTATGAAAATAGAGAAAAGCAGCAATTTTGGAAGAACTTGTCTTGGAACCAAGTTTAATTAATTGCTATATTAACATGAAACTTGGCTTAGGACTTTAAAATAATCCAAAGTGCTGAACTTGTCAAAATGATGAAAAATGTGTTCTGAACTTGTATTTCTCTTACAACAATTTCAAAATGTGATTGCTAAGTGTTAACATATTATTTATGGACTTGTCCAGAAAACAACTTTTATACACATAGGCCAAGGTGTTTTCCATCAACAGCTAAGAATAAACACATGTTTTGCCATCGATGTGACATTGGGAGAAGTATAAAACAAGACCTGTGTTTCAGGTTTAAACTAGGAGGATTATTTTTTTGAATGCTTGCATGTTTTCTATGCACAAATCTACTTCAAAGAGAAGCCCTCTTCTGGCAGAATGTTTTTAATAATACCTATATTTTATATTCTTTTCACACACTTTCTTTCAGCAAGACAAGTTTGCAGGAGGTACAGTGATCATCGACTCTTCCTCTGAGCACAGGTGTGATCTCTAAAAGAGCATTTGCTGGTGCCCCACCTTCTGTAGGTACCCAACAGAATCTTTGCTTTTGGCTCTCTATCTAATCCCCAGAGAAATGCAGGATTACATGTAGTTCCTATGTTTGTGTCTCCTTGCAAGGTTTTGCTGTCTATTTAGAACTGTGTGGCCTGAAATTTCCCTGCTGTTTTCCCCAGGAATCAAATAAGGATGCGACTGCATTTCTGAATTATTTCTGAGAGGGAGAGGCTTCCTAATTAAGTGCTCAGGCTTTCCAAGTATCTTGGTGCATCTAATGTGGAGTCTTGAGCAGTCACAAGGTGATTTCAAGTTGCTGGGCAACCAGGAAATGCAGTAAATTCAGAAAATATCAGTATTTTCCCCCATAACTATTCCCAGGTCTTTATAAATTCTGACATATGGATTACTCTTGCGATTTTTGTGCATCATCAGTAAGTTTAAAATGTCAGGGCTTTTTAAAAATGGATTTAATTTCCCTTTAGATGAAAAGACAACATATGCACCATTTTAATTGTTGTCATATTTAGATTTCAGAACAGAATAGGTTAGAAAATAATTTGGAGTTTTAACCCTTGATCTTAGTAATTTCATGTATATTGCCTTCCATAGCTATCAATCTTCAAGGAATATTTTTTGATATAAATGCTAAGCTGTAACCAGAATTTTGTTTCTCTGTTTATAAGGTGAATTTTTCATGTTACCTTAACTCTGTGGGTAGCTGCAAGAAAAAATGAAACCTTGCAATGTTGCTTACAATCGAGTGTTGACACTTGGTAATAGTAATGAATTTATTCCATACAGATAACTCCTTTGTTTAGAAGTTTATCAGTGTATTTTAAGCAAGGAGATCAAGTACCAAGGTTTTCCTGTTACTTACACAATATCCTGAGTCGCAAGGGACCCACAAGGACCACAGAAGCC
The DNA here is from genome assembly GCA_013400515.1 of Erpornis zantholeuca. Classification (NCBI taxonomy): domain Eukaryota; kingdom Metazoa; phylum Chordata; class Aves; order Passeriformes; family Timaliidae; genus Erpornis; species Erpornis zantholeuca. The sequence continues at coordinate 14,079 of VZTN01021111.1, forward strand.
CTGCTCCTGGCACTCTAAGGACTGCTCCTACAATCTCACCATGTGACTGAGAGCATTGTAAAATACTCCTTGACCCCTCAGGTTTAGGACTGTGACCACTGCCCTGGGGACTGGACTCTGTTCCGGTGTCCACCTGCCCTCTGTGTGAAGAACTTTTTCCTAATATCCAAGCTAAACATGTCCTCCCCCAGCTTCAGGACATTCCCTTCAGTGTTGTCACGGGTCATGAGAGTGAAGAGAGCAGTGCCTGCCCCTCCTCTTCCCCTCGTGAGGAAGGCACAGGCTGCTCTGGGGTCTCCCCTCACTGTTCTCTTATCCAGGCTGAGCAGACCTAGTGCCCTCAGTTGCTCCTCCCATGCCTTCTCCTCCAGATCCTGCCTAGTGTAGCCTATCCTCCTTTGGATGCTCTCTTTGGTGTCAGCCCCTTTGTACACAAGCACAAAGTCCTTAGCTGCTCCACACACGCCCTCCAGAGAGCCAGCAGCACCTCCCAGTTTGGTGTCAGCAGCAACCTTGCTAATGGTGCATTCAACTCCTGCAGGCAGATTGCTGATAAATGTGTGAGAGCAATGTTTGGGGTCAGTTTGATCTGGCTGGGAAGCATGACTGTCTTCGATGAGCACACAGGTTGCTGCTGAGAATTTTTTTAAAATTTGCACTTAGTACCAGATGAGATCTGAAGCAAATCCTTAGCTTCACTAAGGTATAAGGCACTGGAAAAGATTTTCAGTCTTTGCTTTCCCCACTGCTTTGAACAATAATATCTTTTGTGGAAGGAAATTCAGATGTTTTATTTTTTTGGTATTAGTTTTATCAATACATATGTTCTTGGATATGAACTTTTCATCCTTGGGAATAGACTTCTGAAAGAAAACAAATACTTCTTCTTTTTTGCTCCTACCTTCCTAGACAGACGAAGGATGAAACTTTTTCAAAATGCTTTCCTTGCATCTTCAGACAATCTTTTGTCCTGCTGTTGTCTATAGTTTCCAAACAGTTAGAAATGTCTGCACTAGTTTTGACATGGTCAAAGATCCTTTATTATTTTTTTCTTACTTTCAGTAAATAAAAAGGAAAACCTTACATTTTTGATGTTGCTGTCTGGGTGCTATGAATGTGAGGGAGAAGAATGTGCTGTTTGTATTTCCTAGCACAGTTCATCTCTATTTAAAAAGAAAAACAATATCAAACTTGCTTAAAAAAACCTGAAACCACCAAACCCCAGAACAAATAGACATCCTAAATAAAAGAAATGCTTCTTTAGGTGTTATGCTAAATTAGCTTGGGCAACAAGGAGGCATTAAAAGCATACATTCATTCTTCTGGGATTTGGACTTGTTTTGATTATTGTTTAAAAATGAAACCCATAATTAACAAAGCCCCCTAACAAACCAAATAACAAGCAGTTAAAATCCCACCTCAAAGACTGTTAAGAACTTTAGTATTTAAACATTTACTGTAAGTAAATGTTAGCCATACATTTGTTTAGATTAATAAACACCTTTGCTATCACAGTCCTCATTTTCAGTCTTTTAATGTGTGTGCTGTGCAGCAGCTTGTGGAGTTTTAAGTTACAGCAGAAGTATTATCTATACAGCCCAGAGAGGAATTTTTATTAAAAACTCACAAAAATAGAGTTTCGAAAAAATTTGGATTTGGTCTTCACAAATTTCCCACTGTTTCTTATCTTCCTACATGATCATGGAAGCCCTCGCAACTGGCTCGATGCAGTTCTTGTCATTGCTTTATTCTTAATGAAGGCTTTTAAAAGAGGAATTCATCCATTTCCTCCCAAAGTCGTTGTAGGGATGCAGTCATTTTCCACATCAAAGGCTATCTTTAGAACTGCTGAGAAATGTAGGCAGGAACTTTTTAATCTTTTTTTTTTTTCCTTTATGAATATTTTCTGCTAGTTTGAAAGCCTTAATTCTACTATGACAACTTTACACTCTTGTCTCTCTTTAATTGCTTCTTGCTCTGTCTTCATATCCCTGCTGTTGTTCTTAAGCATACCTGCACAAGCAAAAGTATCTCTAAATATTATTGCCACTGCCAGTCCAGCGGCATGAAACACATTTTTCTCTCTCAAAGCATAAATCTGTGCATCATAAAATACATAAAAATATTTAGCCTGCTTAGTCCAGACACTGTATGAGGATTTCTACTTATCTGGCCTGGGAAGTAGGTATGACTTTAGAAATAAGAATATATGAATATATATCTATCTTTTTATAAATAAATCTGGATACCTATGTTTTCAAGTTAGGTGAGGATGCAGAATTGATAGAATTTTTGCTGTAAGATCAGGGTTATATCCATTTTCTCTCCTCCTTAAAAATAGATATAAAACCAAAAATCACTTTCTACTAATCACTTTTTATCAAACTAATGTCTGTGTTTTAGCACCTGTGTGTTTTGGTATAAAGATTTATTTTGATTTAGTGGGGATACATTTCTATAAATATCTAGCAATGTGTGCTTTAGATGTGGGTAATTGATGGTTGCCTGGTGAATTCAACTATTATGTTTGTCATAATTTTGTGCGCAGTCAAAATTCTTTATTGAAATATAAATTAATTTGAAGGTAACTTCTGTCAGGCAAAGTATTTCACAAAATAATTCCATCTTTCATTCCTTCACGTTGGCATGTATATCCATATCTAGGTACAGATGTATAGATATAAAAATATATATAAAATAAATCTGAAATGTTTGAAGCCTTTATGATCATTTTCTTCCAAACTAATCTAAAGCTGCCAGCTACAGAAAATAAAATAGAAAGCTCAAGTTTATTGTATTTTGAATAAGTTTGGAATGTTATTGGGATAAACTCTATTTAAGAGCCCCAGCAGTAAATCCCAGGTACTGCTTACTTAAAACACTGCACACTGTGTGAGTGGGGAAGCCTGCCAGCTGCTCAGCAGAGGTTCTGTAGTCAATGCTCTGTGCGGGAATGTGGCAGCATTCATTTAAAGTTTAGATGTATTTCCTTGCACCTAATGCTCCCTGAATGTATGTGTTGTAACACCTTCTGGGAATTTGAGAGCTGCTAAGTGTAAGTTTTGCAAATTATTTCTGCAAAGCTTCGTATTTCTGGTGGAGAATACCGAGTGGGACCTTGCTGCTTTTTATTTTGCTGATAATTGTTCCTGTATTCTGTATAAACAAGGAAAATGAGAACCTCGTAATAGCTCTAAGCCTTTCTGGACTTATGTTCAGCACAAGAAAATTTCATGCAGACTCATGCAATTATAGCCTCAGAAAGTCACTGATATGTGCATGAAGCTTTTTATTTCATATTTCAGGTCTAACTGGGAAGCTGCAGCTACCATACTTTTAGGATTTAATTAAATGGTGAGCCTGTTTAAAGAAATCCTGATTTTATCTTAACGTGTGAGATTCAGTAAAATTTGTACTTATCTTCCCATGTCTCCAATATTTTTATCAAAATTAATCCAGCATTTCACAGCAAATGCAAATATCTGGTGGTCTCTTGAGCCTTTTGAGTCTGCAGATGAAAGCAGTTGGAGGGTTATGATTTAGAGGCTGTTTAACTCTCAATGAATAAACTAAAAACATTGTCAGAGAGAAAAGGAATATTTTTATATTAATCATGTATAGGTTATTTTTGGAGGAGAAGAGATGGTCTTCTTCAATCCAGTTCCTTAAAACGAAATGGGCATTTCTAGGAGCAGAGATGAGATATTTGGTGTGCTCTGTGTGATAGAATTGAGATAAAGGTGAGTTTTCCGTATCCTATTTTCTTTAGAAGGTATGTACCATATGTACCACGTAAAAGAGAACTTTAAAATCATATCAGATGACCCTCAGGTAAAGTTATTTCCATGTAAAGTAAAAATTTTGTCAAGAAAAGTATAATATCCTACTTTTAAAGGCAATATTGGAAGAATGGCCTAATCTTTTTGAATTAAAATGAAAGAGAAAAGAAATAATAAGTAGGTAGTGATCCATAGTTAGTTCCCTGCCCTTAGCTATTTTGTGGAAGTTATATAGTTTAAGGAGATGTTTCTGAAACATACTATATGAGACTATTTTAGAAATATTTTTCAGATATGATCACTGGAAAAAAAACCTGAAAGGTCTTTTGGTAATTGCCTTACGTCCTGGAAGGACTGGAACAATTGCAGAGATAGAATGTCTGTCTTGTAAAGTAAGAATATGCAATTGAACTTCTAAGCTCATTCCTTTCTAAGCTGGAAAAAATCAAATTCTTATACATTTGAGTCTTATTAAACATCTCACTAAATGGCTCAGAACTTTTTAATTTTTTTTTTTTTTTTTTTTTTTTTTTGCAATAATGCATTTCTTCATCACTGGGTGTCAAGGTGAATTATAAAGGAATTAAGTGTTGTAACAGCAACTTGTCAAGTTGGGATGCTGACATGTAGAAAATCAAATGGTTTGCCAAAGATTACTCAGCAGACTGATGGAAAAGCAAGAATAGGCTTTAATCTCTTCATTCTGAGTCACTCCAGTCCCATAATCATTGGGCCATGGAATGAAATGTGATGGATTATAGAGGTTTTATTATGTGATGCTGCTCCTCTCTTCCTGTGTTCTGAATGTGGGTATATGTTGTTTGACAGCTGACTGACACATATACACATTTTTATTTGCTTATGTAACATTAAATCTTGTGTATCCTTTGCTGGTAACATTTTTCTTTTTTCATAAAGCAAACAGGAATGCAGCTGTCATATTTTCTTGCTTTACAGAGCTTAATCAAGATTATTATCTAAAGGCCTGTGCTTAATTCCCAAAATTTCATGTTCTTGAAATCCATGGAAATGAGAACCACGCTCCAAATTCATCCCAAGATCCAAGCTTTTCCTTTGAAATCTGGATGTTTATCCTTCTTAAAGTTCAGAAGTGTTAGAACTGTGGATTTACATTCATGATTTACATAAGCAGAACTAGTACTTATGGTTTCCAAACTCTTTGGAAGAGAAAAATACTAATTTTTGTCCATAATTTCCTAGGAGTGTGGGTGTTTTTAATTAAAAACAGAGTTTTATGAACACTGAATAGTAGTATCAGAGAAGTGTAGAGGTAAATATGAATTAATGTCTTCTCTTCAATGACTACGTCATCACAAAAAAACCTTTCTGCTTTTCTTAGGTATTAAAGAATATATGTATCTGCCTTTCAATGTAGAATTTTTATTTGTGTTTATATCTAGTTTCTTCTTGGAAAAAGCCCTTTTAACTCCACAATCTTCTCCAAGCATACAAAGCTCTTCATATGGGGCACTGGGGATAACAGACCTTGTACTACCACCAGGCAGCTCTTGCTCCCATCAAGCTGCAGGTGGTAATTTGTTACCTGTAACAGGCATGTGTAAAACTTTCAGTGGCAAGAGGGTGAAAATCTGCTCATAAACATCAAACTTTTCTGAAAATTGCATCAGGGAGAGGTTAACTCTTGAAGCTAAGAGTGCATAATCTGGGATGTATGAAGTAACTGCCTATATTATGCACAGAAATGAGGCGTAAGGTAGGAAAATAGATTGGCCTGGTGGAAGAGGAAGGAACTAGTGGAGTCCAGAAGGGCCTTGGGGGCTGAGTTTGATTTCTTTGGGTATTTTCCTTCAAGACTGTTGGCAGACTAACTCACAGTACTCAGGGTGAGACAGGGGAAGAAAGAGGGGAGCAGAATTGAAGAATTCTTCAAGAGCCAGTAAGAGCTGGAAAGGCAATAGTCACTGAATTGCATGTTTCACTTAGAGGCTTTAGGGGAAAGGGAGGGTTTGGGTGCTAGGGAGGGAGAAGTGCAGCAGAGCTGGAGCCTGCATGAGGCTGAGCAGGTGCTGCCAAGCCGAGTCGGTGAGTCGTGGGTGAGTTGTGTGCATGTGAGTGGTGTGTGAGTGTGGGTGTGTGAGTGTGTGTGAGTGTGGGTGTGTGAGTGTGTGTGAGTGTGTGTGTGTGAGTGCGTGTGAGTGGTGTGTGACTGTGTGTGAGTGTGTGTGTGAGTGTGTGTGTGTGAGTGGGAGTATGTGTGAGTGGTGTGTGAGTGTGGGTGTGTGAGTGGTGTGTGAGTGATGTGTGAGTGGTGTGTGAGTGATGTGTGAGTGGTGTGTGAGTGATGTGTGAGTGGTGTGTGAGTGATGTGTGAGTGGTGTGTGAGTGATGTGTGAGTGGTGTGTGAGTGATGTGTGAGTGGTGTGTGAGTGATGTGTGAGTGGTGTGTGAGTGATGTGTGAGTGGTGTGTGAGTGATGTGTGAGTGGTGTGTGAGTGATGTGTGAGTGGTGTGTGAGTGATGTGTGAGTGGTGTGTGAGTGATGTGTGAGTGGTGTGTGAGTGATGTGTGAGTGGTGTGTGAGTGATGTGTGAGTGGTGTGTGAGTGATGTGTGAGTGGTGTGTGAGTGATGTGTGAGTGGTGTGTGAGTGATGTGTGAGTGGTGTGTGAGTGATGTGTGAGTGGTGTGTGAGTGATGTGTGAGTGGTGTGTGAGTGATGTGTGAGTGGTGTGTGAGTGATGTGTGAGTGGTGTGTGAGTGATGTGTGAGTGGTGTGTGAGTGATGTGTGAGTGGTGTGTGAGTGATGTGTGAGTGGTGTGTGAGTGGTGTGTGAGTGGTGTGTGTGTGAGTGATGTGTGAGTTGCGTGTGAGTGTGTGTGTGAGTGTGTGTGAGTGGTGTGTGTGTGAGTGATGTGTGAGTGGTGTGTGAGTTGCGTGTGAGTGGTGTGTGAGTGTGTGTGTGAGTGGTGTGTGAGTGGTGTGAGTTGTGTGTAAGTGGTGTGTGAGTGGTGTGTGAGTGGTGTGAGTTGTGTGTAAGTGGTGTGTGAGTGGTGTGTGAGTGTGTGTGAGTGGTGTGTGTGTGAGTGGTGAGTGTGTGTGTGTGAGTTCTGCCCAGCTCTGGCAGGGCAGGTGGCTGAAGGCAGGGCTGGGCACAGGTGTGGCTCCAGAGACAGAGAGCACAGTGCAGCTGAGGAGCTCTGGGTCAGCCTTTCAGCAGGGATGTCGCAGTCCAAGAGAATGCATTGCTAGGGGAAAACGGAGACAACTTTATGATTTCCAGTCACTTCAAAACCAAAATATTGATGTTGCTCTGTTATCACTGGATAAAATAAGTAGCTGTAACTGAAGTCAACAAATTCATGTTGCAGTCCTGAATGTGAATGATTGTTTCTGTCCTGCAATTAGTCTGGCTATTCAGAACTTACCATATATGTGCTATTTTATCTTTGACCTTGGTTTTCTTTGCTCTGGAAGGGAAAACATGTCTTCCCCTGTGCTTTATTTTATTTGAATAGTAATTGGCAATAAGATAAACCTTCCATCTGTCTATGTGTAAAAGAAATTACAACACAGGAAGCGGTGACACAGCCACTGCAGCTCGAGTTTACAGCTTCTGCATTTAGTCAAGTAAAATTGCTTTTAGCTGTCTAGATTTAGAATGTTTGTACATTGTGGAAAAGGGGAAATAACCTTCAAAAAATAATCCTCCCAACCTCTGTGATATCTTAACTTTTTTGGAGCAGCATGACCCTTCACCAAGAGTATGATATTTTACAGTGAAAATGAAACATCCTGCCCTTGTACTTATTTTTGACTGTTGCTGTGTACAATGGGAAAGTTAACTAAAATTTAAAAGGTCTCATACAAGCTGACAAAAAAAAAAATAGGAGATTTGCATCTCCCATTCCTGGACTTTGTTTGGCAACATCATTCTGAAGGAAAGACAGAGAAGCTAAGATGAAAGAATGGCTCCAGCAGTCTGCAGTGAAAATTGTACCTGACACAGGTATGAGACTGGAGCCCCTTCAGGAGAATGAAGTTTGGTGTTGTTTTATGGGCTTGATAATTTATTCAAGACAAAATAATTGAAAAAACTCTTTTATGCTAAGTAGACCTTGCTAGATTAGAACTCCAAAATAGCAGCTATTAAAGGAAAAAGAACATACTCAGAGAGACCATCAGTGAGGTGACAGCTGCTGGTCCTGCAGTGGTGTGGTTTGTAGCTCACTGCAGCTGTGCTCGCTGTGTGACAACGTGCAGTGCTGGTGGGAATGGGAAATGGAGCCATACTGAGCATGAGGCTTTTTTAGTGCAACCTTGGAGCAGTTTTGGATCTGTCTGCTACAGTTTCTGATTATTTCTGAATGCTTTTCAGTAGTGGTATTTCAAATCTGACTTTGGTTGTACATGATTTTCACTTTGGCATCAATAAACCAGGGATATTAAATACAAGCTGCTGGAACAACTGCTGCACTCAGGTCCTCAGGGGTTGGACAGCACAACTCTTCGCTATCCCATAAAGTTACTCTAGGCAGCACATTGTATTGCTTCTTAGTATTGTCACCTGTGAAGTTCAGGAAGTTCTGCAAATGATGGAGAAAGAAGGGGGGACAAGGTCTTTCTCATCTTGAAAATTATTTTTATGTAATTGAGGTGCTACTTTGTTTTTTCAGACTTTTCCATAACTAACACAAATAATCTGTGTAGCTGCAAAATTTAATTTTCTTATCCTTCTGTGGTACAGATTCCAAGATGAAAACAATGTGAAGTAGTTCCCTTGAAATGTACTCAGTATCTGAAAGTATTTAGAAGTCATTAAGCAACCAGTGTTCATGTCCTGTGGGGGGAGGAAGAAAGGCTCTTTCAGTACAATATTAATTCTGTTTGAAAAGTTTAGATGAAATAAAAGCTTTTCTAACTGCTCTTAGGCAAACTGATGTGTTGCAGGTGCTTAAATTCAGATGAAGAAAACTGATATACCCTGATGACCATGACAACTACTCCTCTGTGTAGTTTATTTTCCTCTCCTGTATCTAAAATGCTTAATGTTCATACACTGGAAATGAATTAGATATTCACTGGTGACATTGGCTGTACTGAGCACATCTATTGAAATAACTGGAGGAAGATTGGGAAGGTAGAAATAACATCTGTGAAAATACTGTGCAGTATCAGTTGACAACTTTTGCTACAGAAAACTTGAAATGAGTATTTTCTCTTTTTCAATCCTTGTAAAAGGAGATATGTTGTAGGTGTGCAACTCTTTCATCCATGTGGATTTCCAATGGCAGAAAATCTTAGCTGTTAACCTTTAGATTTCCTTGGAGAGGGAGAAGGACAAATTATGGACCATAAGAATCATGTTGAATTTGGTGATAACAGAGGCATGGATAGTCTCTCTAAAAGATGCATTAAATAGTTAAGCTTGCTCTTAGTGTGAGTATTTTTTGAAATGTGGAAATTCAGGGGCTGTCAAATGACAAATTTAGCAACCTAAGATCAAAGAGACATGAGAATACGGGAAAAAGAAGTTGGTATCTTTAAAGTATATTCTTCAAATCTGGCAACACCCCAAAGACTTCTCCCCAGCCTAGATAAATGTGAATTGTATATGTCACAGAAAAGTAAACAAGAATTTTTTGTAAAGCTGTTGCAGTGAGTTAGTAGCTTATTGTACAATATTTAAGAACAAAACCCACCCCTTAATGATTTTTTTAAAAATAACAGTGTATTCATCACAATGGAAATCTCCTGTGGTAAATGGATCTCACTGAAACCACTTGCTTCTCCTTGCTTGTCGCACCCAGGAGAAGGAATCAATATGAAAAAACCTGGCATAACTGACATGTATTATAAATAAAGCTGTCTTGGGAAACTACATAATGATTCATCAAAATAGACTTATAAGTGTTCAGTATCATCAATCATTTCACTTAATCTTGGTTTAGCAAAAATATATTAACATATTAGCACACAGTTTTATGGATGAAAAAGGAACTTTAAAATATCTTTGGCTTAAACTTTGAAAAATGTAGAGGATCTCAGACTGCAGAAAAATGATGTGAGTAACTCTGAGCAATGCAAATGAATAATTTTGTAGCTTTATTTGTAGTCAGGGTGCACTTTTGTTTTGCTGTTTAATTTGACCAAGTGAGCTGCAGTTTTAATTTTCTTTTTGTGTTTTATTCAGTTTTTTAATATGCTTGTGACATTTTAATTTGACTATGCACTTAATATTTCATAGAATTGTTCAAGTTGGAAAAGACCTTTAAGACCAAGTCCAACTGTTAACCAGCACTGCCAACTCCACCACTAAACCCCAAGTCCCACATCTAAACATCTTTTAAATATCTCCAGGGTTTGTGACTCAGCCACTTCCTTGGGCAGCCTGTTCTGATGCTTGACAGCCCTCTCAGTGCAGGGATGTTTTCTAATACCCAACCTGAACCTCCCCTGCAGGTCCTATTGTTTGGGACAAGAGCCTGACCCCCACCTGTGGGTGCTGACAAGTTTGGTCAGAGAGAAATTTCCCACCCTCGGCCCTGTTTGTGAGAAGTTGCTTTCTCACGAGCGGAGCTGAGAACCAGGAGAAGCTTGTGTAAACCATCTTGGGTGTTTTTATACACTATATGTTGTAGGTGGTGTTTTTTATATTTTGTTATTCCAACTTGTTATTCTGTAACAACGATGATGAAGAGGTGTTCACCCGAGAACCAACGATTGTGTCCTGCTCAAGTGATCATGGATATTAAAAGGGCAAAATTTTCTTAATAAATGGCTTCTTTCATCTGAAGTTCATGCCGCACTTCTCACCATCCCCAGACTCTACTGTGACACCCACCTGGCTGCAACCTCCTTTCAAGGAGCTGTGGAGGGTGATGACATCCCCCCTGAGCCCCTTTTTCTCCAGGATGGACACCCCCAGCTCCCTGAGCTGCTCCTCAGCAGACTTTGGCCCAGAGCTGTGTGTGGGATCTTGGCTGCCTCTGCTCCTGTCCTGCCCAGGTCCTGTCCCCTGCTGCCCTGTGTGGGCTCCTGGTGGGGCTCTGAGCTCCCCTCGAGGTCCCCCCTTTGGCAAACCCCCCTGTGCTAGAGTGCTCTGCTGGGAATTAAAAGGAGAGAGACTCTGCTAGAATTAGACACAGACAAGTGATAAATATAAGGATTGAAAACAGTGTTACTTCAGAGTAGCTGTGAGGACTCTTATGAACAGATGGTCTGATCCTGTAAGGGTAATTGTATCATGATCCTAATTAATCACAACAAGGCTGACCTTTTACTGACTCATAAAATAATTTCAGTTAGATAATCTTCAGTCAAACTTTGATTTTTATTTTATTTTTGCCTTTTTTTTTTCCTTAGGACAGATACCCATATGCTCTGTATGCAGTGGAGCAGCTTCAAGAGATGAAAATGTAATCTCATGTTGGCAAAGTTGGCACTAGTTATTGCATCAGGTGAGTCCACAGGAGTTAGAGGTGAAATTTTGAACTGGTGAGTCCAGCTCTTTGTCTTCTCAACATTTATCCCGTGTCTGTGTTGTATTCTCTTCCTCATGTCAATGAGTTTTCTTTCCCAACAATATATTTATTAATTCATTAAGTCAGATTTTTAGTAAATTATTTATCTTCATGTATGTCATGAGGAAATTTAATCATTTTATCTGGGGTCTAGGTTAAGTTGTGTACTTACAATCATAAGACCTAAGTAGTTCCTTTGACCATTTCTGTTAAAAGTTTTTCTGATTTGTCTGGGATTTTTCTATTTAATACTTCTCAAGACTGGTTATACCCTTGTGGTTAGGACTTTATTTCTCCAAATATCAATGCACAAATGCTGTCTGGTTATTCACTTTAGTGCATGTTTTGCTCTAATTATGCCTATTGGGAACTTTAACTGTTATATCTTAAATGTCAAAATACCCTCTAAATTACTGCTTCCTATGGGACAATGATTGTTTACTACCCTGAAAAGTCATGAGATGTGATGATCAAACTATGAACAGAGAAAGCACAACTAAAGCAAATATTTAATGAGCATTTTCATTTAAATAAAACCACTCTGTAGCTTTGAGGGGGTTTTGCTTTTGCTTTCTTTTTTTTTTTCTGTTATTTTTTACCTTTGTTCTTTCTTTGATCAAGGGTTGTTAAGGAAATGACATGAAGTGGCTGTGGTTGTTTCTCTGACAATGCTGTGTTGTTGTTGCCCATTGTGTCTGTTTTAGTCTGAAACTCTTCCAAACTTTTAAATAGTGTAACATAATGAACAGGTGAAGTGCTTCAATTCTTGATCCAGTAACTACCAGTTATGAGAAAGGAAATCCTGTAAATAATCAAGCCCCCTTGGAAAGAATATGCTTTTGAAGGAAAAGGGAGCACAGGGCCATTATCTGCTTATAAACCTTCTGTCATTTCTAAATGTGCCAAATAAAATAGTGAAAGAGAAGGAAATTTGCTAAAGCACATTTTATACATCCCAGGTGTTACACAGAGTGTCAGTGGAAAGCATGCAGCTAATTGTTGTTGCATTTTTATGTGGATAACACTAAAATATTCTGAGGATCACAGCAGCTCCCAAACAATGGGAAAAGAAAAAGCATTTTCTATATGAAACCATTATGCACACAAATGGCATAAACAATTTTGTTTCTTTGATCTTCCCTTAATTTTGGCTCTACTGCAAATTCTCCTCTTTTAGAACTGCTAAATTCTGCCTGCTACTGTTGATATTTCCCTTGTCTCATGGAGAGTCCTTCGGAAGCAAACTTCCCATCTTTGAAATAGAGAAAAGAGGTCACAATAGCTATTCCTGCTTGGTAGTTCTTGTCTTTTAGGGAATATTGTTCCTCTTTCCTCCACAGATTTCCCAAAACCTCTCCTTGCTTCAATACCCTCACTTGTCTAGCATAGTAGGAAATCTGATTTTTTTTTTTAAATTTAAGTGTAGGTGAGATGACACTGGAATAAAGTTATTTGCTTTTTATTTATGTTCCCATTTTCTTTCACCATTTTTTTTTCTTTGTTTTTTGGTTCAGTGCTTTCTATTCTCTTTGGGATTTGTTTGGACTCAGAGCAGAATGCTCATACTTTAGTAAAAGAGATGGAAAAATGTTAATTTTTTAACATTTCAAAAAGAGGGACTAATTTCCCATTTAAGAAAAAAGAGCTTTGATAAATTAGATGTCAGTTTAAATAGCAGACTATTTTCAAAATTGAGAAACTTCTTTTTTGAGGAATGATGAGTAAATATAGCTGGGAAATGGAAAACTTGGGTCTTCATGTTGGTATTTATGCAAATGCGCTCCCTTAGCTTAAGAACCTGGTAAAATCTTGTAATTAAAACTTGGAAACGTCCATGTATAATTTGTTAAAATCAAACAATGTTTCTATAATATGCACAGAAAGTGAAGTTCTTTTTAATCTTTCTTAGTGTTTTAAAATACCCTCTATTTTACTAAAGAGCTTGGTTAAAACTCTGGATTGATTTGAATAACTTTCATCTCTCTTTAATCTCTCTTGCCTATTTCCCTGAAACTGAACTAAAGTTTTGCTCTGAGGTGCTGGAAGGTATTTAAGGTTGCACAAACTCTGTGAGTGGATGCAATGTGAGGGCACCTGAACCACATGGATGGTAATGGGGTTTGAATGTGCCTTTGCAGGATCACGTTGTCTGGCCACCTGCAAATACTTATTTGCTGCTTATTTTGGCAGTGGAAGGTTGTTGCATCACTGACAATGTCGTATCATGTTCTCTGTGCTCTCTCACACTCTCTGTCAAGGCAATAACATTAATTTGTGTCTATTTGAATAATACTCATTGTCGCATGGAAAAAGATCTTGTGACAAGCAAGGGATTTGTTTAGCAAAAACACTTTTAAGAAATGGCAATTTTGAGAGGCTTCATTTTACAGGAAGGGATCAGTGTCTGAACACTTCAAATCCATGATTTTTTGTCTCATTGTGACCATTTGCTGATGCACTGGGCATATGATAAATGAAATTCAGCTTCCATGGTGCAATCTAAATGCTCCATAAAAACAATGATCAAACTTTGTCAATTTCTGATTGCTGATTGCAGCTTTTTTTGTTTGTTGAGTGATTCCAAGTCCTTCAATGCATCTTTGTGCTTACTGCAGGAGTGCTCTTTGTGCCTGGTATTTCATCTTCATGCTTGATGTCCCTGGCACACAGAAATGAGCCTTTCAGTTATAGCAAACACATCAACCTAAAACTAAAGAGATTCCACCTGTAAAGTATTGCTGCAAGAATGTGATTCAGATCAATGAGGAAGGTCTGAAGAGGAGGCAATGTGATTTGACTGCTATGACTGAGGCTGCTGCTGGAGCCTTCCAGGCTGGAATTAGTGGTCTAGAAGTTAAACCTATTCTTCTTAATCAGGCAAAAGATTTTTTTTTTCAGAAAGGATAATTCTAAGAACTATTAGTGGAAAAAAAAAATAACCCTCCCTCCAAAATCCACCTCAGCAATCCAACACCAGACTAAAAAGCCTCGATGGCCCTGCACTTAAAATAAAGCCTAGGTGACCAGGCAGGGAAAAAAAGAGATACTTTTAAATTATTCAAGATCAGCCACTTATGTACCCATGAAAATGCAAATGCAGCCCAGGAAGTATCAGCCCTATAGGGTTTTTTTACATAAGGGTTAGTGACATAAGCACCAAGTAGCCATTTATGGGCACCCTTTAGACTGAAAAAAGAGAATAAAGAAGAATTGAGATGGAGGTGAGCAAGCACCACAAGCAGTTTCATTTTACAGGGAGACCAATTGCTTTCCTTTCTAATATAGGAAAAAAAAGCATGAAAGTGAATTTGATTAATTTTTATATGTATCTGTACTTAAGTACCACAGAAAAATGCCCAAATCCTGTTTTTTTTTTAACTAGGAACCAACATTGACTCCAGTTTGTCATACATTATAAAATATACTTGGAAGCCAGAGCTGACAAAAATTCTGCTAGAGCAGAGTTTATAGATAGGAGATCCACACTGCAGCTTGCTGGCAGTCTTCAAACTGCATTTATTTCAGAGTGACATTGAGGCCAAAGAGCCAAATAATAGCACATTATCAGGAGATATTACAGGGATGTCAGTCTGGTACCTAATTACCAAGGGATAGCAAGAGGGAGGAAACTGCCTAGCCTTAAGGGCCATCCTTTTATATGTATAAACATTTGTAGCTGGGAACATAAAGTGCTTCGTGTAGACTAAGCTTCGTAGGCTAAGGGCTATTCTGTGTTTTCTAAGCATATGAAAACATTTCTTGTGTTCTAGAACTGGAAGCCCCCGAGAAGAATTAGTCAGTGTTGACTAAACCAGCCTAGCAGCCTGCAAACTTTGATGAAAATGTTTTGATCAAGACTATGACACTTCAGCTTGTCCTTTTCAATAGACAGTAATATGTTAGAAGTTGTCCTAGCACTTTTCCCACCTTATTTCTGCCAAGGTTTTGTAAATATCTGCTACTCCAAATGTTGAAAGAAAACCTGTCTATTCACACTGTCTTCAGTTTTGATGCCAAACAGATTCTGTGTCTTGCAAGGGGACATGCTAAAGGAATATTCAATTTTGTATGTGGTTAGGTGACTTTTTAAAGGCTGAAGTATTTCACACTTTCCCTGGTTGTTATTGCTATCCTTCTTCCAGAAGTTTGAGCTCTTCAGTTTGAGGAGCTTTGATTTTTATATAAACTACTCAGGAAGGCTTTAAAAGAATTCTGAGCTATCACTGGCTATATTATATTATGTACCATTTTCTTTTTTTGGTTCATTTCTGTCTGCTGAAGACTTATGAGTGTCTTAAAAAGGGCTAAGGATAATCTATCTTTCCTGTAAAATAACTTCTATTATTTCTCACCTCTTTTTGTAGTAAGCTTAGTAATTTGTCAGTGTGAATTTTGTTTTTTACCTGATGTTCTTTCTCTTCTGACATCTTTATTAAGATTTTTCAATTGGCAATCAGAAGGAGAAAAATCTTTATACATAGACTTAACTTTAGGATACTTGAAGGAAATAGATTAAATATGTTAATTAACTAATGATGTCAGAAAATTTTGATAAGGATTTAGTGGATTCAGGCCTTCCTGATGTATCTAAATCTAAAAGGAATTTTTGATCAAACAAGAAGTACTTACAAAGCAGCAGTAATTCAGCTAATATTGATAGCAACTCATTTGGTGTTAAATCATTAAAGAGATCTCTGATTCTTTAAAACTGTAAAGATTTCGCTGATAAATAGCAGTTGTCCAAAACAATTTCTATTTTTATTTGTTATTATATCTAGAGTAAGGCAAACTTAGTGGGAAATAACCTTGTAGGAATTGTGGTACTGGTGAGGAGGTAGACTGTGATACATTTCATGATTGATACAGCAAAAAGTGGGTCCAATGGCCAAATTCTCTCCTGTTTTATCTACTGTGAAAGAAATACTTCTCTGAGTTTTGGACAGTGGATATTGACTCAGGATTCCAATTACATTTGTGGATCAATTACAGACTTCCTGTGCTGCTGCAGCAAGTAATTTAAGTGACACTTTCCTTCAGCTTCTCCTGTATATAATGCTTTGCTGAAGCATTGCAAAGATGAAATCCACTACTAATTTGTGAGCTGCATTGAGTCTGCAGTGTGAGGGCCATATTAGCCCATAAACGAGTTGTCAGAAATCTAATTATATAAAATTATACAAATGTAATTATGTATTATCTAATTATACTTTCCTGAAGAACTTCACAAAGACAAACTCTTAGTTTCAGAAATTAAACTTGTGTGCTGGGTGAAGGAGAAATGAGACTGAGAGCCAGTAAAGTATTGAGTTGGAGAAAAACCAGTTTGTGTATTCCTTAGAGAAATGTAAGTTTCTTTTAATTCAAAAGAAATGTGAAGCATAGCCTGCAAATTCAGCGTGTTTTATGTAGAAGTTTTTCTTTGAATATATGTTCTTATTTAAAAGTGGAGTGACTAATACAAGCTTTAATGAAATACGCCTTAGGATATTTTCTTGGTTTTTATTTTCTCAGGCATGAGTATTGATTGAGTATTGATTGGCTGCTCTCCACCATCGTAGGAGGATCTCTGAGTTGTGTCACAGTCACTGGATATCTAGAAATGGTGGAGACAACAGTCACATTTCTATAAATAAGGACATGTTTTTAGGCCTTCCCAACATGTTGCCAATATTAATTGGTGATTTCCAAGGGTGTAGCTCTATGAATTTCATGAACCAAATGGTTGTAGTAAAACACTGAAAAAGCTATAAAATTTTCCCTGTTACCATTTTTGTGTGAAAAATACTCTTTGCTCTTCTACTCTTTCTTCTTCTTCCATAATGTTGTGTGGTCTTATTTTTTGAAAGCTGAGTATTTTTTCTGTTTTGCATCTCAGTAGTTAATCAAACCCTAAATCAAATTGTGATTTGTTTCCCAGTAAGAGTTACTGGTACCTTTAAGTTGCAAAGAAAATGTGTTGTAGGCTCATAAGGAATGCTTGTGGTCAAATAATATCCTAATTATTAATTGAGATGTTACAGAACAATTTTCTAGTTACCTGTTCATAGTCATAAAAACGTTTGGGTTGGACTGATGAGGTGCCCTGAATTACTTCCAACTCCAGTGTTACATTATTTTACCAATTACTCACAATCATGAATTCAGCTATAAGATGCATAATTGTGTGCTGTAAATGTTTAAAATAATCTTCATTCATCCGGGGACTCACTTAAAAAGAATGGTTAATTCTTATAATGCTTAGGAGTGGACTTAAACTTGGGTTTTAGACATTAATTGGAGTTTTGTTTCATTGCAAGTAGCACCATCAGACTGACATGTTTAAGGATAAGAATAATTTGATTTGGGACCTATTTGGGAGAAATAGGTCCCATGTATGGAATACCCACTGCACACAATAAATTCTATACAAGAACTATTTTTTTTAACATGGAAAGTGTTACAAGATGGCAGAGAAGAGATTTTGAGGTCTGCTGTTCTATTCTTCTCCCATAAGGCAGAACAAATTGCCATATTAATGTCTGCCTTAGTAATTTCTGATCTATTTGTCTAATGTATTCTTTTCTTCTGCTCCTGTTAGTAATTAGCAGTTTAGAATTCACACTAATATTCTGCAGTAAATCACAAGTACTGTCGTGATAGGTATTGGGCAGGTGTAGCATTAAACCCAAAACATTTATTTAGGCATTTTCAGCCCAAAATATCCAAAATAACTTTAGAAAACAAGCAAAAGAGGATCATTTAAGAAGGATTGGAGCCAAGAAAACGTGCAGAGCTCTGTGCACATCTCTGATTTCTGGTAACCTTTCCATGGCCGCTTTGCAGTGTTTTGTTATAGGGCATGTGGGTGTGATAAGCTTGAATACAGATACTAGGCATAGAATCTGTATTTCTTATTTCTAACTGAGAACTTGGCTTTAGGGACAACAGCAGCTTCAGTGGCAAAGAAGGATAAGGAAAATTGGCAGGTGGTGTAATGAGCTGGAAGAACTGACCTCTACTTTGTAAAACTGTGCCCTTCCAATCAGAGCTGGACTGAATTCTCAGTGGGGGAATTTGAGGGTGCCAGGCAGAATCAGATGAGTGTTTGCTTTTTAAATATGCCAGACTCTGTGCCAGCTTTAAAAGACTTTTATGGAAAGAATTGTATTTGGTACCCTAACAGTGCTGGCTCCAGTGAAATAGATACCATGTAGTCTTTTAGGGACAGACCTGTCAAAATATTTCATCTGTGCTTTACACATCTCTGCTTTCATCTTGAGCTCAGACAGACATCTGTCAGATTGTGTGGTAGGGGAGAAATGTGACTTAAAGGTCACGAGAGTGAATGGGATTCTGGATTTCAGATGCAAGTGAATGGGAAGGTCCTTAAACAAGTAAATGAATGAGGTTTTCTCTTCACCCTGTTGAGAAATGTTTATGGAGAGTAACAATTCTAAATAAAGAAGAAATAAATGGAGAAATATAGATTCATAAAATACTGCAGTAAAAAGCTGATTAAAATGATGAATGCCACAGTCAGGGTTGCTCTGTTCTTCTCACTCCATGTATCTGCTCAGTACTTGGGAAACTTTATTATAATTTGATATCAATAGTATTAAGCATGGTTTCATCAAGGAGTAGTTATATCAATATCTAACAGGGCAGAGAAAAATCCATATTACTCTTGCAATAATTAATTTTCAATATTGTAATTGAAGATTAAAAAAAGGTTGTATTAGCTGGTATTATTTGTAAAATAAATGGTTTCTCTGTGAGGTTTATAGTATTTGGAAGCAAACTCTTAAAATCATCTTCTTCCATAAAACACAGGGACAGGATCCTAAGACAGTACATGTTTTTCTTTATAAGCCAAAATTTAATTCAATATTGTAGACATGAAAACCTTTGTTATAATACTAAATTTATTGCTGATAAGTGTTTATAGTAACACATAATGAAAGATTGAAAGTTCAGTTACATTAGCTATGATGTATATCTAAAATTAATGTCTCTGAACATTTATGAGCAAACACATATTGCTCAGATTCAGTGTAGGCCAGGATAGGCTTATTACGGATTTGAGGAATAATCTTGCTTTTGCACTTTCTTATTGAAAATATCTATGTATGTTTACTATGTACATATAGTTCATATGTCTGTAGTCCATATGTGCCTCCTGCAGAAGTAGGATTGCTCACATTCTTAAAATCCTTAAGAAACAAAAGCATAAACTACTTGCACACTAATATTGCATGGAAAACTTAGGAAAAGTTCACTGTTGGATAAGGCTTGAGATTAACTGAGCATCATATATGACTGCTGTGCTCAGCGCTGCATGAGCTGCCTGCCTGGCTGACTTGCCAGTTGCTATCAGCTGTCTGTCCTCTTGTGCTCACAGAGGATGAGAGTTTGAGGGGTGTGTGACAAGCAGAAAAGCTATTTTTGTGTTTCTGGTTTAAATAATTATTGTTCTCCTAATGAGGTTAATGTTCGCAACTATTTCTATGTGAAAACACACACGCTGAGTCCAGCACTATAGGAAAAGACAGAACAGGGAGGATGAGATTCTGAGGAGTTACCAATAGAGAGACAGAAAGTCTTACAATTGTTTGAGTGTTTGCAGAGTTTATAGAACTGCTAGAATTAAGGAAAAAGTTGAGATGAAGAGCTGTTACTGATATTGGTTCAGAAAGTTGCAGAGGGGTTGGTGGGGGAAGTGTGGCAACATCTGAACTTTCTTTCTAAAATACTAGAACAAAATGCTGTTACAGGAATAACACTGAGTGGATTAACTGTGCTTATTGTATTGCAATTCATGAGGCCAGGTGGGAGTACATTGCCAGATATTTGGTTAAAAACAGCCCTGCTGACATTTTGCAATGAAGAGAATCATCAAAGCAATCTAAACTGGCTCCTCTTCCCCAGGTCTAAACTTTGCAGCTGCTGCCTAACTACTGTGTTTATTCAGCAGAAGATGTGTAGCTTCTTTTCAAGACATTTCCTGTGGAGATCCTGTGGACTGGACATAATTATTGCTTTCTTCTGTTGCTGTTGTGTTGTGTACCATGCTTGTAACCATGTTCAGACCTTGGGTATGGTCTGCTGTATTCCTCTGGTTTTGGTTTTTGGTTTTTTTTTTCCTGTGTCTGCCTCTCTACTCTTGTTCTCTGAGTTATTTCATAATGTAAAGCTGACCATAATTTCAA
This sequence comes from Erpornis zantholeuca, assembly GCA_013400515.1. NCBI lineage: Eukaryota > Metazoa > Chordata > Aves > Passeriformes > Timaliidae > Erpornis > Erpornis zantholeuca. Next base: position 34,545 of record VZTN01021111.1, read on the forward strand.
CAAGAAACAGCAGAGCTGTCTCATCTGAGTTCACAAGGCCAAGTGTGGAACTACAGAAATGTCTCAAATTAATTTCCAAGCAGCATAAAAGGAAATTTGTTTGATGGCAGAGATTCTTTGTTCACTTGGAAGAGGGTGTTTAATTTGGAAATATGTAAAGAATGCCCAATGAGGGATACATCTCTCTTCTGTAGTATGGATTTTAATGAGTTCATGCAGATTCAGCAGGATTTGCCTTCCAAACAGAAACTGCAACATAAGCTTTTAGTTTTCCTTTTGCAGAGGTAGTTTTGCTGGAATCTCATTTCTAACAAATCTTATGTTGTTTACACCTACAGTTTTTGATCTTGTGTCCATATACCAGCTGTCAGGAAAACACCAAGCCCACAAATTACTGATTAGACACAAGGCACAAAGAACACAAGCTGCTACTGTTTGGAAAGCTCAGCAACTCTTTCCAAAGACTTTGCCCTGTTTGAACTGTACCAGTTTTACTTTCACTAATGATATATTGTATAGCTTGTTTGGCAGTGTGGGAGTTTATCATAAGTTTCTCTTTTGTTCAGCCCTGAAATCAGGCTAAAATATGTAATTACACTTACTTGTCATCAGAGGTCGTGTTTTTCAATAGAGAAAGTGCTGTGATGCCTCTTAAATAGTTTCTTGATGATAATTTGTATCAGCTGCCCATAAGAAGCAACAGTATGATCATGCTGCCTCAAAAAAAGCTTTTTATCAAAGGTTAGAAATAATTTTTAGCATTCAAAAGACAGAATTTTCAGTGAAAACTGTCAGATCTTTGCAGTCTGTTTGCCAATTTGCTCAGGTGTTGGGTTGGTTTCGGTGGTAACATTTTTTTCCCCATTACTAGCCTCAGCTTTCAGGCAGCAGCATCTGCTTTACAGAAGGGGAAACAGAGCCCTGTGTCAGAAAATCCTTTGTAAATATTGTAATAGATGATGCATTTTTCATAGCATGCGAGCACAGTTTGGTCTCTGCCAGCCAAAGCTTCAAAACAGGGAGTCTGCAGTAGCTGGCCTCCCAAACTTACCATTTGGCACCTGCATGTGCAAGAGATGCCCAAATTTATAAGTTAGTTTGCTCAAAACTGGGTATTCTTCCACCTTTTCTTGGAGCAGAAGAAAGTTTGGAAGGTTTTGTTCAGGCTAACAATTACAAGATTAGAGCATGGTCAGTTAGACTTTTGTGATTGTTATGTTTAATCACTTTAAAGATAAGTGAAAACCTGGGGAGGCAGGGGAGGATAATGCATTTGTGCAATCCTGAGCCTTTTCTTCATTTCTCTAAATAAATAAAACAGTGATAAACAGGAGACCACAGAGGGTTTGGATATGTGGGTATCTCCATGACATAAGTAATTAAATTTTTTGTGAAATATGCTTAGTTTGAGACCTGTGCATTTCTAATAATTAATGCAACACTTTAATTATGTAGGCAGAAATATAGACCCTTTCTAAGCTAAACATTTTTCTCTTTGCATTAGCAAAATTTTTCTTTTCTTATGGAACAAGAAATAATTTCCTGTCTTGTTTCTGACAATAAAAATGTTATTTGTATCTCAGATTTTTCCACAGACATTAAACTTACCTTGAGCCTATACATAAAATATGTTGTTTTGTCTAATTTGCAGTACCCTTAAAATTTAAAAATCTATTCCTGGTTTTGAAATTTCTTTACAACAATTGATAAAACACTTAGAGCTGGCATTTAGATTAAAAGTACCTCGAGTTACATTTGTCTTGGCATTCTTTTTCTCAAAATTGCACAGTGAATGTCGGTTTTCAAGAGAAATTTTACGACTATGAAGGGTCAGGAATTGAAAGGGAAAAATAGGTGTTCTAGAAGGATTTCTGCTGGTCCTCATTTGAGCTGTCTGCAGTGGCAATGCATACATGCACAGCACTAGAGCAGCACAGTGAGATATCAGTGCTGTGACTAATGAATCTCAATATGTGTGAAGTAAATGAGGGATATACAATAAACCCTGCCTATATGGACTAGAAATTCTGTTCAGGTTTTGATTATATCTTTGCCAACACTATTTTTTATCAAGATGTTTTATGACGAAGAAAAACATGTCGAAATTGTTAGAAAACTTATGGAAATTGTTGTTCTTCCCCCCTCTCCTTCTACACTGTTAGTGCTTTAACATCAGGAGTAAGTAGATGGTAATTGGCTTTCCAAATAGGGAAATTCAGCATGCTGAGAAGCACTTGCTTGAGAGCTGAAAGAGGGAAAATCAATAAGGAAATGAGAAAGTTGCCATTTCTAGTACTTCGTTAGCTGCTGTGTAATAAGATCTAATCAAATAAATCTTATCAGCAGAACAAGTGCATTTAAGAGCAGAAAATTTCACAAATGAGGAGAGTTAAGACTGTGGTTTTCCAGTATCTCATGTGTAAACAGCTTAACCACTGCTGAATGAAACCATCAACATGTAAAGCGCCAGTGCATGTGACTGGGCAGATTGCTATTGATTTTGGTGGGGTTTGGGTCAGGCTTTAGTAGCCAAAATATCAGAATTGGTCAGCTGAAAATGAGTGATCATGTAGGCCATATTTTCTAATTCATTTTCCTATTGAATAGAGGGAGAGAGAAGAGAGAGAAAAAAAATATAAAAGGATGCAGTGACGCTTGGAATTTCTAGTATGCTGCTTTAATTTGATGTGATGTCCAAATGAGGGTGATATTTTGTATTGCTGTAGGATAAACAGAGGGATTGATTTATTTCACTCATTAATTACATCCATGTTAATTAGAAGAATATATAGTAAAAACATCAACAAAGGATTTAAGCGAGGCGGATCACAAGCCTATATATTTGATATTAATTTCATAGTGTCTATTTTAGGAGGGGAGTTTAGGCAATAGTTACCACCTCAATTCCTGCTTCTTTTCCTTGCACAGACACTTGTTTACTGGTCAGCTGTAACTGGTGATTAAATGGTGATTCAATCATGGTCAAATGTTTTTAATCTTTCCCAAATTTTCATTTTTATCTTTATTTATTCTTTCCTAGTGGTACAGGAGAATCCTTATGTTTTTGGCTGAATTTTTTTTAAATACCTGTTTAGAAAGCTTTCATAACTGATGTGAGATTACTTCCATCTTCCTCCTGCCTTTGAAATAAAGGATGGATATTTCTTGCAGTAAAGATGATGTAGTCATTTAAGTTTACTCTTGCTTCCACTGATCTCAGTGGGATTATTCTATAAATACCTGTGGAATTGTTTTTGAATTAAGAAACAATCTTCTTCCTTCACTGACAAATAATTTATTGGGTCAGTCTAAATCAAACTACTTGGGAGACTGATGTTTGCCATGTTATATCATTAATAAAATAATGGATGTTAAATAGAGTGCTGTTTTGCTGTCAGGATGTTCACATTGCTTTTCTGTTATTTGTTTTCTTCTGTTCATTAAGTGCTTCATAATTAAGTTTCTACTAATTTTATATTCATAGAATTTTAATTATATGGGCTTCCCTCCTGGCATGCATTAATGTGGTACCACCTAAAAATCTAATAAAATATCCATTCCGATAATAAATTTCCATCACTTTTGGAATAGAAGTATTTTAGATCAGTCAGAATATCACTCAAACTTATGTTTTCTAGGACGTGGCAGTCTCAGGCTTTGGATTTAGTGTGAAATTTAATGCAATTTGAGCTGGGAAATGGTCCTGATAGTAGAAATGCTAACTTAAAAGTTGCTCCTCTCAGCTTCTAATACCCTCACAGCTCACAGGGCCTGCCCTTGGCTCCAGTGGGCAACGTGGGGAAGGTTTCTTCCCAATTGCTGGGTGATAAATGGCTAGCACTGCACTCAGTGGTACTGATGAAAGTTTGGAAAAGTGTCAGGGTGAGGAAGATGCTGCAGCCAGGTCTCTCTTTTTCTGTTCCTGGTTGGTTCTTTCCTGACCCACTTCTAAGAACAGCGTGGCTAAGCCTTCGTTCCCTTTGGTGACAGTGCTAAGTGTGTTTTCCTGCAGCCCTGTGGACCATTCTATCCCTAACTGAGCCAGTCCTCTGTGCTTCAGAGATATCCTGCCTGCTGGGGCAGCTGGCTGATGCCAGCCATAAAACCAGAGGGTGTGTGAGCACCTTGGCATTTGGGGTGGTGCAAGGACAGAGGCAGCCCAAAGGTCCAGCTGGGCCTCCTGGAAATGCACCCAGAGAGGTCAGGTTTGCCCATCTGAAAGACTCCAGTTCTGAGTGAGGTAGAATTGTGTGAGAACATGCAATTCTTCAAAACACAGATCACTGTTTGATGTACAGGACCTGGTACATGGGTGCTGTAGGCACCTGACTCGGAAGTGGCTTGGTGTCCATCTCCCTGACTGGGCTGCATTCATGTACCACAGAGGCTTTCCAGGACTGCATGCAAGGACATGGCCCAGGGCTCTGCCACCCTTTTTGGATGCCATGGGACTGAAATAGTATGAAATAGAGAACTCAATTTCTAAGGCCCTAAATCCTTTATTTGATCTAGCTTTTATTTTCCATAGAAGAAGGTAAAGAATACCAGGTACAATGGAGAAAGGAGGAAAGGTGTTGGTGCAGGTGACAGGCAGCAGCTGGACATTCCTACCCATTAGGCATTGGCAAGAAGCCTGTGAGGTATCTTGCTTCAGGCTGGCATAGTCAGAATTTCTTTCTTTTGTATTGACAGAGTAATTTTTAAAATTTTTTGATATATAATCAAAACCCAACATTTTCTTTGAAGAATGTAGAGGAAAACTGGATCTGTAAATTCATTTTGACTCTTTTTTGGGTTTGTCAGGGCATAACTTGACATTCAGCTGAATGTTTAGTGTGTCTTTCACTTGTAGGGTTTATTTAGCAGCTATTTCTAGATGACTGATGAAAAAGTATTTTACTTGCATTTAATTCGAAAACGATGATTCTTATTTTCAAATTATACTGTCAGAATACTTTTTTTCTCCTTGCTCAGAAGAAAATGGGAAAAGGTTCTCCCACCCCATGGTGGATGTAAATGTGTATATCTATGTGTGTATATATGCACATGCAGAGTGAGAGCTGTTGTGAGCCACTACACTTCCAGCACTGTAGAAAAATGGCTTTTAATACTTTTTTCGTGGTGGTTGTTACCCAGCACCACCAGGTGAATGTATCTTTGAGGCTGAAGTCTCTGCCTTTTGCATCTCCTCCAAAGCTCATATTTTCCTTTATCTTCAGAAACATATAGGACTATAAAATGACTTTGTACTGGATTTGTGTGGCAAGATTTTGGTAGCGGGGGACTACAGAGATGGCTTCCAGAAGCTTCCCCCGTGTGTGACAGAGCCAATGCCACCTGGTACCCACAGACCTGCCACTGGCCAGGGCTGAGCTCAGCAGATAATGGGATAATGTGTTTAGGAAGGGGAAAATTTACTGTGCAGAAGCACCTGCAGGCAGAGAGAGGAACAGCCCTGCAGACACTGGCCAGTGCAGAAAGAGGGGAAGGAGGTGCTCCAGGTGCTGGAGCACAGGTTCCCCTGGAGAGAGAGCCCTCTCTGCAGCCCATGGGGATCCACAATGCTGCAGCCCCACACTGGAGCAGTCTGCTCCAGGACTGTCTCCAGTGGAAGGGACTCACACTGGAGCAGGGGGAAGAGTGTAAGGAGTCCTTTCCCTTCGGAGAAAGGAGCAGGGACAGTGTGAGGAACTGACCACAACCCCTGTTCCCTGTCCTGCTCTGCCACTGGAGGGGAGGAGGCAGAGAAATCAGGAGTGAAGTTGAGCCAAGGGAGGGGGGAGGGAAGGTCTTTTTAAGATTTGACTGGTAATAAATTAAACTAATTTCCCCAAACTAAGTCCATTTTACCTGTGATGGTAATTGGCGATGATCTCCCTGACCATTTTTTGATTCACAAGCCTTTCTTTATTTGTCTTGCCTGTGCAGCTGAGGAAGGGAGTGATAGAGCAACCTTGGGTGGGCATATGGAGTCCAGCCAGGGCCAATATAGCACAGTGTTGAAAGCTGTATGAATAGTAATGCATTTATTTTGCATTTCAGAATTAATGTGGTTTGACTTTGAATTAGTTAAATAGAAACTATTGTGTACACAGAAAGTGACAGTGTAATTTTTAAAACCATTTCAATCTCTGGAGCTATGAGGTGTACTTCGAAATTTAGATTCATTAAAAACACTGCTCTGTGTCAGGAATCCTGAAGAAAATACCAGCAGTGTGCTATGAGCTGAATGGGCTTGAGAAGCACATACTGTATGGTTACTCTTTTTTGTCTAAATGGAAATATTTTCATGTGTGTGACCTATTTCTTTTAGACCTTTCACTTACTAGTATGATTTGTCATGTGTTTGCATAAGTGTTTGATTGAAATTAACAGAAAATTAATATCAATGAAAAACCAAGCTGGTAAATTATGAAAAGGTGTAAACATTTTTCCTGTCTTTGTCAAACTGAAGTTATGTGAAATAACTCTTACAACTCTACTGAGAATTTATTTTATTTGGGGAATACAGTTTACTGAGAAACAGAAGAATAAAGTTTTAATTTGTTTCTTCTTATAAGCAAAACTGCAGTTTGCTGTGCTAATTAGAGCATCTGGATTACACAGCCTGCCTTAAATCCCAGAGGAAATCAGGAAAAGAGGCTGGATTTAAGTATTCCTTACTGTCCCCAAGGTTTTAAATTAAAACCTCTTTTGGTTAATGAGAAAAGCTTAGAGATTCAGTTTTCATTTGGGGAAGGAGTGACCAGAAATACTTCCCTATTAATATTTCACTCAAAGAATGGCCTTTTGATTTAGAAAAACTATCACAGTCAAATTGTGGCCAGCAGTAATTCTGAATTTATTGGAGAAGGCTGAGGTCTCTGATAGATGCCTGAGCACAGAAGGGAATAGAATACAGAGAAGCTCTTGGAACAATAAAAGACGAGTTGGTTCTCTCAGGTCTTTTAACAGACATATGACTCCTACCCAAGGTAATTAATATATTAAAGGCTCCAGTTTGGAAGATGCATTTGGGTGTTCTATCAGGTGCTGGATATACTAAGCCTGGTCTTTATTTGCATTTTTTTTCACTCTAAATTCATATCATAACTTCTCTGATGTTTTTCTCCCTATCTTTTAAAGTCTGATTGTGTAAGTCTTGTTTAGTGATTAAAAAACACACTGTCACAGCTTCTGAGGTTTGATTTGAAACCTTTTCTTATGAATAGCTTGATTGCAATGTAAATGTCTGGATATTAATGCTTGTCAACCTCAAACACTAGGAAACCTTTAATGTGCTGACAAAAACATGGGGTAAAAACTGCCTTTGAAACACTGTGAAAAGAATTTACTTGACTAGTAAAGAGAAAAATGTCACTTTGTCTTGAATCATGAAAATGAAAATTAATGAGAGTTGCTACATATGTAAATGTATTGCTTCAGAGAATTGTGGTAGAGATCTTCTCTCTCCATCTGCAGAGAGGAGAAAAAAATCCATAGAATTTGTTGCAGTGAATCATTAGGGAAGCATATCTAATGGCAATTAGTGGATAGAATAGGAAGGGTAGTTTTGTATTAGGGCAAAATTCACCTTCATCAGCCAGATTTTTCTAGCTTGTAACATTCTACTCCAAAATACAAGACTTAAATAAATGAGTAAAATAAACTTACCTATCAGCAGTGTTATTAATAGTCAGATTAGATATATGTGCTTTAAGAATAAGCAACTTTACAATGTAAACCCCTGTGTTCCACTCCTTGGATATCAATACCCATTCCTAGCAAAGAGCATGATAATACAATGGGTGAATCTTGTGGGAATCATAATTGTTTTTGTAACTCACCTGATTTCTGACTTCTAGAGATCATGTGGCTGTGATTATTGAGGCTTAGATTATATTTCAGTTACAACAAAATGCCAAGTTGATAGAAAGATCACATGCAGCTTAAAAGTAGCTACAGAGTTGTGAAAAATCAAAATGTGCTAATTGCTTTAATCACCTACTGATTTTCTTAGAATTAATGACGGCTTAAGTCAGATGTAGTGTAAGGAAATCAAAGTGATTTGGCGATGAACCCACGATATTGTCACTTTGAGCATTAAAACTACTTGTAGTTGTGTGTTTATCAGGTTGCAGAGACAGGATTGGCTCTGAGCAAGGCTGCCCAGAAGCTCGGAGCAGGAGAGAGGAGAGCTGCTGCCTGCGTGGGTCACTCCCCCCTTCACACACAGGGGTTGTTTCCAGTGCTGCATTACGTTAATATTATTATTTCCATAGACAGGATGTATTCTCTGCTCTAAGGAGGTTCCTATTTCTGGTCTAAATCTCCACAGTGGGAATCCTTTTAAAAACTAAAATGACTGATATCTGAGACATGAACTCACAGGGGATTTCAGAGACACATGGTGGAAGGAGAACCTCGCCCTTGTGCTATCCTTACCATGGGCTCTGTGCTAAATGGTATCTCTTTATCTAAAATAATTGTGTTCTACTGAAAGCAAGGGAGGGCATGGTACACTTGGTTTTGACCTGCCAGGAAAGTTAAAAGAACAGAAAATTCCTTGTATCTTTTCTGAGATCTCATTATGAATTCTACCTGGTAACACATGTAAAAGTTTTAAATACTTAGGTATTTCCAGTGTTACTAAAGGGTGCTGCAGGATAATCTACACATTGGCACTTTACTATAACTACTGTAACTACTTGCTGCATTTATTTTTATTTAAATTAATATTTATTTCATTTTCTGAAAATGGTTTGTTTGGCCAAATGTGATAATTTTCTGTACATCAATTATCATGCATAAACACCATAAAAATAATGCGGTGTAACAAATATCCATTTGGAGAGAGTTTTTTATCAAAAATTTTCACTCAATATTATCTGAAAAATATTTTATATTATATTCTTATTTTTGATATTAAGGCAGAAAGCAAGTTGAGGATTTGTTCTGATCTGCCAGTGGAATATTAATTTTAAAATCTGATTGTGACAATTTGGTTTTCAGGGATGGTTATTACTTCAAAGGTATCTACTTTGGGCTTCTGGGGATAATATGGTTCAATCCTCCTGCTAAAGCAGAGTCACCCAGAGCAGGTTGCACAGGATTACATACAGGAAGGTTTTGAATATCTCCAGAGAAGGAGATTCCACATCTGGAATTTAAATCTGAAGTGGGAATTCATTGCTCTAAAAAAAGTCAATATGACCAATAGTTATGAACTGATGAATGGACAGAGCCCAATATGCAGAGAAAAGCATCTGAAATTAAAACCCTCCATCTGGACCACTGCACCAGCAACCATAATTAAATGAAGCATACATTGGAAATTTTAGTACAAAACTAAATTTTGCAATTCATTAGCACCCTGCATTGTTAGAGCTAAAATTATATAATATTAAGAGTGTAGATCTATAATATTAAGAGTGTAGATCTATAACAAAAAACGTTAGCATTTATACTCATGTGTGTAGAATTCAATGAAGTACTGAGTATTATGCTTCATCTTATAATCTACAAGCCAGATGAGGTCCAGAGAATTTTTTTCCATGTTATGGAATCCTGGCGATTTTTATAGCCTCATTATATTAAAAATATTCAGTATAATTCTGTGTTAATGATAGAATTGCAACTAGAGAAGGCATTGGGATAATTACAATTAAAATTCTTTACGTGTTGAAGGTCCACATATGCACCAAGGACACTGAAGAATCCCAAGGTTAGTTTGTCACAAATATGAAATTAAGGATCTTCATTACCCCAAACACACATAATTGTAGGGTTCAACAACCATGGTTCCTCCACGAAACTGAGTGTGAAATGTGCAGGCCAGTGATGAATCAAATAGAAAATACATTTGTGGCTGTTTCAGTCTCTGAAATGAGCCTGGTGTGAGGTTAATGCTCATCATGCTGCATCACTGGTTTAAGGGTTGCAAGGAATCAAAGACAAAGCTTTAAACAAAGTAGCACTAAGTTAGCCCAGTTAAGAAACTTGTTTCATAGTTTTGTTAGTCATAAAAGGAAACAAAATTTTACCAGTACTTGTAAAGAAACCTTTTATTGGCTGCCTGCCAGAGGCAGGCTGGTGATCAAATACAGCAGCAGCTTTGCCTTTCTGCCAAACAAAGCCAGAAGATTTTTAAATCATTAGAAAGTGATTACAGAAAAGCAATGAAAGAAGTAGGTAAAAATAACCAATATACCAACAGCTGAGGTTTCTGAAATCTGATAGTTCTTATACCCAGAATATCTTGCATACAAGGAAACCACTTCTAGTGGAACATGAGCTTCTAAAGTGGAAGACACCTATGGAAGTGCTTTGATTTATAATTAATACAGTGCAAGTGCAGCAGCATGCCAGTTCTTTCAGACTACTTTTACAGACCTAGGGAACTGCAGAAGATACTGAATTCAATCTTGGAAAAGGTGAACAATTTTCATTGCACTTGCAGATTAATGGGTGTAGATCACAACTATTTTTATTTTTTCTTTATTTACGCTGTAATACAGAACTGTGCTTGTGTCAGCTCCTGAAAGGAATCTCACACTGATGAGTAGTTTTTCTAAAGGCTTGATATAGACAGGGTGGTTGTTTTATAGCTGTAGAAGGAAACATGCAGGCAATGTCACTTCCAGGAGGGTTTTTGATTTGAAGTATTTGGAAATTTCTCCTGTTGTAGCATTACAGTCCTCTTGTCTGTCCCCAGATGGGCAGTGACAAAATAGAAAGCTTGCAATTTTAAATGTTGGCACTTTCATCTTAAAATCAGAAGTTACCAAGAAAATGTAGGAGTAAAACTTCAAAATGTTTAGGACTTGAATTTGCAGATTTTGTCAGCCTGCAGCAATGTGACCAAAGTTGGTGCAAAATACAGTATTGCAAAACTGCATCATGTTAAATTCAAATAAGTTATTGAATTTTCCAATATCTTACCAGAGAATAATCACTTAATCAGGAGTAGAACCTTAAGGATGTTGTGAAGCTTTTCTTTTTGCACCATTATAATGTGTTGAGTCTGTTGTGAATTACCAATTATTAATTGCAGTGCTGTAGACAGGTGACTTACCTCAAAGTAGGTGCACATGAATATTGGTTTCAAGCTTTGGCTAGTGAGAGCTGATTCATATGTTGAAAATTCAGAGAAAGCAAAGCTGAAGACTATTTGGGAAAAGTCTGGAAGTTCCTATTCATTGTGTTATTACTTAGGATTTAAGAAAGCTACCAGAACTTCTAGAGCCATATCAAAAAGGCTACAACGCCCAGGAAACTTGTGCTTCATTTCCTATGTTTGCAAATGCTGGAGTTCAACACTTATAAAAAGGTAAATTCAGCACACTACCCATATTTGCCTATTTTGTGATGCTGTTCCATTTTATTCCACTGCCAGCCATGGATGTCCCAGTCCTATTAAACACATATTAATTGATTCAGTTTGCATACTTACTCCTGCTAAGTCCCCAGTCAATGTTTGTAAGGCAGAGGTCATCATGTACATGACAATTGTATCCCAGGTCCTTTCAATATGCTCAAACTGAATTTATTCCTAAGAGGCTGGAGTACAAAACACCTGTAACTTGTGCAGTGAGACACAAATGGCTGCATTTTATACATTCCTTATTTTCATTTTTCTCATGCCATTTATACTGGTTCCAGGTATGAGTGTTGGCTAACTGAAAGTGACTCGTGCTTCTGGCCTACTTTAAATTATACAAAAGGCAGGAGACTACCTACCTGCTGCAAAAACTGGGAAAGGAATATTAAAAGAGCTGGATGTAGAAATCTCACAAAGCATTCTGCTTAGAATTTCCTATCAGATGCCATTTACCTCAGTAACAAAAGAGTAAGCACATTATTTTTACTGATTATACAGTCTAGGATTATATTGAAAACATGAGTTACATGCTACATGCTTAATATATAAGACAAGATTTATCAGTTCTCACTTGTTGTAGAGCTTCAGACTTCCCAGGAATGTTTTTTTTACTGGAAGAGTTATACGTGGTAGTAACAAGAACTTGTGTTTTGGGGTGGTAAAACAGACTCCTGGTGCTTTTTGAACTATAGCATTCTTCACTAAGGAACAGTGGAGAACAATTTGTCTCTAGTGGAGTAATGTCACCTAAAATAGTGTAGAATGGGCATGTCCTTCCCAGTGAGTGTTGCCAGCCTGGATAATAAATTGTGTTATAATGGACTACAGGCTAATTTTGGTAGGCTTGGTCAGGTAGTGAAAGGGTTGAAGGCACTGCAGTTGTGCTGATTTACAAGAGTCAAGATTTTTCCAATCTCTATAATCAGTCTCTGAGACCATATTAAAATGTTCCAGTGCTACCACAGTGTACCAGTGAAAAATAAGCAGGGAATTTATTATCCCTGTGGGAAAAGGAAGGTGTATTGAGTTTGTGTGAGAAGGTTTTGGCAGTGAGTGGTGCTGCATGGTTGGCTTCTGTGAGAAGCTGCCAGAAGCTTCCCCCATGTCTGGCAGAGCCGACACCATTCAGCTCCAGGATGGACAGGCACAGGCCAATGCTGAGCCCAGCAGTGGCAGTGGCAGTGCCTCTGGCATAACAGATTTTAAAAAGGGAAAAAAAACTGCTGTGCAACAGCAGCTGGAAGAGAGGAGAGAGAATATGTGGGAGGAGCAGCTCTGCAGACCCCCAGGTCAGTGCAGGAGGGGCAGGAGGTGCTGCAGGTGCCCGAGCAGAGATTCCCTGGCAGCCCCTGGTGCTGCCCATGGAGAGGCAGCTGTGCCCCTGCAGCACAGGGGGGTCTGTGGGGAGCAGAGAGGAGCCCACAGCAGAGCAGGGAGATGCCCAAAGGGGGCTGTGACCCCGTGGGATGCTGTGCTGGCAGGATCTGTGTCCCTGTAGAGAGAGGAGCCCACAGCAGAGCAGGGAGGAGGCTGTGACTTGAAGGGAAGCCTGTGTTGAAGCAGTCTTTTGTCAGGATCTGAGACCCTGGTGGAGAGGAGCACGAGCTAGAGCAGGGAAGAGTGTGAGAAAGAGAGAGAGCTTTGAGTCTTTTGGCTTTTCTCCATATTGAGTCTTTACTGAAGTGGAACTCTTTGCTCTTATAAATGGGCAAAATTACTGAGGTGCTCTGCAGTGGTGGAAATTGTTTCGTGTGTGGCAAAATCATGATGTCACAGTCCTCTGTATGTACCAAATCTGAAAATTCTGTTAAAGTCTAAACTTTTACCAGGATTGCACATTTTTGTTCAGACTTACTGTGACAATTTTAAACTTAAAATATATCTGCTTCTTCTAAGGCAAAAAATTAGTACAGAGAAATTTTAATTTCACTTATGTTCATGCAGTGTCACATGCACACACACAAATACACCCATGAGGAATTGTATTCAAAATAATTACCACTCACAAAAATCCAACTAATACTGGATGTATTACTTGAAATTCTGTCTGAGTTTTCAATTCTTAGTGCTTTGGAAATCAGGTGCTTTTCAAAATGTTATCTGTCAAATATAAATTCAGTGTGTAATTAGCACTTGCTGGTTACTGATTAGGCCTTCAATTTTTGTATTCTAGAATGAAACTCTTAATATATATGTTAACTATACATATGTGTAAAATTCTGTGTAGAATTCTATTTGATTATACTCTTCAGTTTTTAAAATATGTAATTAAAAGTCAGTAAATATTGAAAATATAATCTTGGATTTTAAATGTGGCATCCTTAATTTTAGTATTTAATGTAATCTTACAGAATATTCTTAAGAATATTCTTAAACATGCCATCCTCACACCCAAAAATATCAAATTTTTCTCAGCCTCCCCATTGATGTATTTAAACCAATTGTCCATTTCTCACATCTTATAGCAGTACAAGATCATGTAGTCCAGAGCAGTGTTGGTATTGAATGAGAGGAGACAGGAAGGACTTAGAAAATTTTCTTTTATTTTTGTTTGCCAGGTTGACTTTGAAATTTTGAATTTTTAATGGGTAATGGTACCTCTGCAACACTGGATTGCTGTAATTCTTGATACAGTTTTTCACTCTTCTTTTAAACCCAAAAAAGTAAAGCAGCCATGGGAAACTGAAGGCCTTTTTCAGAGGTATTTATGTGTATGTGTATTTCTAATAAAGACTTTTGTAATGTTGAACTTAAAAAGGAGAATCTTTAATCTGAAGAATAATTACTGTAATATTCAACCTCTCATCTATAACTGTTGTCAAGTTTCACCCCCAATATTATTATTCTAAAGTAACATATTTATCAAGAAATAAATTTCAGTACATTTTACATAGGGGAATGAAATCACTCTGAAGTTGTTTCTGTTGCTCAGTGAATATGTTGAACTCTCTGTGCAGCCTTTTGTACAATCCTACAAAATTGGCATCCTTACTCTTTCAAAACCTGTTAAAATTTTTCCTTTGTATCTATTCACATACTCTTTGGTTGGAGTAGTTGAATATTGTATGAGCAAAAGCTGAGAAGACTCATGCAGAAGTGAAATAAATAACCTCTAGGTAACTGAGCACACACTTTATTACTCACTGGTTCAAAAGCAGTTTACAAATTTTAAAAGCAAAATTATGTTGCACTCAATACAGTGTAAGTATTAAATATATAAAAATTTGTGTAACACCTTAGGTACCAAGAGTTGAACATCAGAAATATAATCAAAGACAGAAATAGAGGTGGAATAGCCTCTGACAGTGATAGGAAATGGGAGAGACCAATGGTTGTATCTGAAATGGACCAAGAACGTGAGGTTCCTGATTGCAGAATAATAAAGAGGTGGTCAGACAGAGATTGCAGAGAAAAGTTAATTTCATTTGAATCCTTAAATGCTGCATTAGTAATTCTTTAGGAACCAGTGAGAATGGCAGTTTATGAAAGGAATTAAGAAAGGAAAAATAATGAGAAATCTGACGTGGGAAATATACCCTGAACTGCTCAACTGGGCCTAAATATTGTTTTAACAAAGTGATTTATTCTGAACTTCAGAGAAAAAAGCTGAATGCATGAATATAACACCAAAAGTTCCAGACTGAGAGAGGTTCCTCAGTGCAGAACACTTCTGTTGGTAAGGGCATGTTGTGTATTTAAGCCTTGTTCTTGCTCGGCTGTTTCTCTGCCTCATCTGGCTTGCATCCCATGTCACAGGCAGTGTCCCTAATGTGCAAAAGTAATTATAAAATAAAGTCAAAAGCAAGCGTTTGACATTTTGTTTTATTTATTATTTGGGTGGTTTAGCTTTCTGATTTTCTAATCAATTTTTATGTATGAGTAGAAGGTTAATGTAGAACCTTTCACAGAAGCACATGATAGCTGCCCTCAAAGACTCTATTTGTACTTTTGGAGAGCAAGGTACTTTCTAAACTTCTTAAAGAATCACATCATCTTCTTTTAACAGTGGGGATTTTTTTCAGTTATAACTACATTAAAAATGCAGGTTTGTAGAGTCTTTTGATTAAGACTTATTACTACCAGCAATATAAAAGTGCATTGCTTTGACAGATTTGTCAGTTCTGAATGGACTCAGGTAACTGTGCAATGTACTGACCCCACAAAGGCATGGTAAAAGTTTTCTAAGTTTGAGTAAACAGATTGCCTTTCATAGCTATGCTGCTACCTTCATTATGACAGTTTTGAATTGCCCACTCTGCTTTGATATATATTTCCAATTTCATATTGCTTTTGTTTTTGTAGATGCACTTTAGAATCTCATTCTTTAGCACATACTTTTCCATTTTACAGTATCCTGTTTTTAAATACCCCTTCAGTCACTGTTGGCTTTCTTTCCCCACACTATCAGCTTACTCTAAAGTGATCAGATAATCCTGATGCTGGTGTAAATTGGTGGTGACCTCTTGGAAATCCATTGGCTGCACCAGAAAAAAATTACTGAGAGTGGGAGGAGAATCAGAGTTTGAGATTCTAACATATTTAAATGAGCTATTCAGGATAGAGGGCTTGCATTTCCCCACTAAGTGTAGCAATACATTAATTTGGGCTATTTCACTTATAAGGATTCCTGCTTCATTGAGAGTAACAAACCATCAGCTGTAATTTACAAAGCAGAGTGATTTAGCTGCTTCATCTTTATGTAATTCTGAGTCTTATCATCCATGGGCAAAGCATCTCTGATTAAAGTCTTTTGTAACACCATGTGACAGTAGAATTTGATCTTGCTCTGAGCTTTATTGATCAGGAAATATGAGTGTTTCAGTAGTGAAAATAGTTGAGATCAGCCAAAAGCATACACAAAACAACTCTGTTCCCCTGAAAAATGAAAGAATTCAGCATTCAGGGGGTTAGACTGCTGCAAAAATGACACCACATTCACACATTCAGAGAGTGTTAGTACCACGGTGTTTGTCATTAAGGCAGCATATTCTGAGCTTTAGGCTTTGCTTTGAAATCTAAAGAACTCACTGATAACAACAATGATTATCTCTTCCACTTTGGTCTGCAGTTTTGTCAGTGTCCAGATCTTGGATTGAGTAATAGAATGTTGAAACCTTCCCACTCTACTCTACCAAATCAGTGTCATTTTCTAAGAACACAGATGGGAAAATAAAAGTAAGGGATAACCTTCCTGCTTTGGCTTTGTCATTAAAATTTTCTAGGTAATATGAGAAAAAGTAACCACAGCAGGAAAATGCTACCAAAATCCCTTCAGTTAACATAGTTTTAATTATGGCAAAATTATCTGTAAATCCTTTTCCTCACATCTGTTATGCAGCTTGGTTCTATTCTAGTCTGACAATCAACATTGGGATAATCTGGGTAAGTAAGGGATGCCACTTAGAGACAAGTAAGAAAGTAAACTGGACCAGAGAAGATTTTAGAACCACAGGTGACATAACTCAAGGGTCCTTTCACATTGCTGTACTTGGTTTCTCTCCCTGCAGATCTACATCTCTATCCTGGCTCCACTCATTCAGTGTTTTGTGTCAGCAGAAAGACCTTATTTACCTCAAAAAGCAAAATGATACTGCTTTTACTTCCACTGACAGAGAGGAAGGAAACTTGTGAAACAAACCTTCTTTTTATGCCCTTGAGATTTGAGTCCTGTACTAGCTTGGAAATGCATATTTATGATTTCTGAGAAATTCTCTATGACTCAAGCTCTAGGGTAGAAATAAAACAGGAAAACCAGATGCACTCAAATTATTACAAGATTGATTGAATATCAATAAAAATCTAATAGAATAACATGTAGCTTTTAAAGAGAAAATTGAGAAAAATATGAATTACTGTAAAAGTCCAAGGTGACATCTGATTTTTAATCTTTGAAATGATTTTGTTCAAAATGAGTAATGTTTAATTTTAATTTCTTTCATTTTGATGTTCGGGCTTTTCTGACTGCAAGGCATCAATGAAAACAGATCTAATTGTGTGACTTCTCCTTAAGGTGATGTCAGTAAATCTGGCTATTGTGGAATTATTAAATGTCTCCAGTAGTTGTCACCACACAAGAAGTTTTATTGAAGTGGTCTGAACTAGAATGTCAAATTATATTGTGAAGCCCTTCATTAAAGGGATAACAAAGATAATGATCCCCACTGACTCAGTTTTATTTCAGATAAAGTACAATTAATACTTGCATAATAAACTTAAGAAAACTGAAATTTTAGAATTTGTTTTTGTCTTGTTAAGAATTTAATGTTACATACTCTTGTGTGTGCATGCAGACTGTGACTGGCATTATTTTCTGTGAATCAGATTCCTGTCTGATTGCAAGGCTTCAGGTGGTGGGGGCTCTTGAAAATCAATATTAGTAATATCTTCTGATAAAAGTCCTGCGAACGACTAACACAAGTTCTTCAGTAATCACTGTAATTTTCAGGTCAAATAAAATCTGTTTCTGTTCTCACTCCACAGAAAAGGTGCCTCTCTTTAAGGGTTAAGGATGGGTGAAAAGCCAGGGCATCTTTGAAGAGATTTCTCTCCCATATCTATCTTATGTGACTCAGGACAAAATGATCTCATATAATCTTTCTAATTTCAGTATCAAAATAAATGGCAGATTATACTAATCTTTCACTAAACATGCAGAGTAGAAAAGTCAATATTAGTCATACCACATCTGTCCTTTTAAAAGGCAATGGTGGTGTTTAACTTCTTGGTCTTATGTGGTCCTGAAATGAATAACCTTGTATTATTTATAACTATGTCCTTAAGCAGAGCCCACTGAAGCCAAGCAGAACACATTTATGATTTTAGAGTGCTTTGGATCTATCTGTTATCTAAATATGGCCTTTTTATTGTTCTAAATCCATAAATCTTTTGCTCTGGCACATTTTCAAGTGTTACCCTTGAAATAGTTGCTTATTCACTAATGAACGGCCTCTTTATAGCAAACCACAATGTTGCCAAATTGCTTTGGGTTTGCTTTGCATTGATAAGTCCCAATTTTGTAAGTGAAATAGGTCTTTAAAATTAAGCTTGTCTTGTTGGCTGGTCCCAGTCAGAGTTGCAGTCAGTGGCTCAGTGTCTGAGTGGGGAGCAGTGATGTTGCCTTTCTTTGGTCTTAAAATTAAAACCAAAACATGTTTTATGGAGAAAATGGGGTTTTTATTTCGGTATTTATTTTAGGATTCTTGGGTACAGCACTTGGTCCAGGTGGAATCCTCTGAAAATGCATGCAACCTGTCACACTGAAATACAGACACTTATAGGCCTTGCAAAATTAACATCTTTATCAAAGATTTTCCAATGAGAGGCTCGAATGAACCCCTTGTTTTGAGGAACTTTCCCCCTGGATGGGCCTATCTGAATTTATAAAAATATAATTTGGAGGGAACCTTGGTGTCTGGGGCTCCCAGGATGTTTCTGGTTTAACAGTGCCGTGGGTCTGAGCTGAGTTATCAGCCTTGGAAAGTTACAAGTATGTAGGCTAAAAGCACTAAGAATACATAAAAGTATATTAAAGAATATGTAAGAGGGGTATAAAAGAAAAAGCAAAAAATCATTCTGGCATCAGTGACAGGAGGCATCCTCAGCAGCCAGTGCTGGGCTGGCTCAGTGCAACAGTGGCATGGACAGAGGGATTGAGGGCACCCTCAGCAAGCTGGACAGCACTGAGGGGTGGGAGGGTCTGGCATGCTGGAGGGAAGGGATTCCATTCCACAGGGACCTTGGTGGGGTTGTGATATGGACTCATAAAAACCTCACAAAGTTCAACAAGGCCAAGTTCAAGGTCCTGAAGCCAGGTCTAGGCAAGCCCAATCACAAACACAGACTGGGCAGAGAATGGATTGAGAGCAGTCCAGAGGAGAAAGACTGAGGCGTGTTGAGGGATGAAAAGCTCATCTTGACCTGGCAATGTGCCCTTACAGCCCAGAAAGCCAAAAGTGCCCTGACCTGCAACAAAAGCAGCATTGGCAGCAGGTCCAAGGAGCTGATTCTGCCCCTCCTGACACCAGGAAAACTCAGAGCTGTGAAAGTGATGAAGATAGTTACCTACTTTTTCCTGCTTCAGCTCCCAAAAGTAATTGCTGAAGAACAATGGTACTTCTGAGCTGTTTTTGAGCTTTGCAAGTTATCTTGTTTCTATTTTTAATGTCTTGTGTACAGTTATGATGGCTTTAAGACTTCAAAAAAGAAAATATCTACTTTTCCACTAGACAGCATGTGAGTTGTTCAGATAACTGACATTCTCTCTGGTTTTTAAACCATAAAAAAGGCCATTAATAGGCTTTGTTAGGGGTATTTGTTCTTGGTAGAAACAGTATCTTGCTATATTTGAATTGAATGTTTACCAGCAGTTTTCTTTTCCCTTAGCTGTGAACTGGAACATCAGCTTAGCTGAGAAAAATTGTACCTCCATGAGCAAATAATGGGAAACTCAGTAGTGCCTGTGACTGACTAGCTAGGGATTTCTGCTTTCCAGGAACACTTCTCTGAGTATTTCTAGATCTGTAGTAGTTTATAATTGAATGGAAAGTTTGTTTCCTGGAAAACATTCAACAGGTACAGGTATGGCAGCCCCTAATATTTAGGAAAGGATTTGTGTGAGTTCTGAATTGTTCGGCTTATTAAAGCAGATTTTCTTACCCTTGTATTTAAAACATTACTCGTGTACTGCATTCATACTTATGATAGGTTAAAGCTTTCATTATAGTATTTTATTCCATAAGTATATTTTGAATTTCAAGAAAAGATTCCTGTTCAGACAGTGAGTGCCTTTTCTGAGCTGTGGGAAGGTAAACAGTGACACCACCCATCTAGTGAAACTTTGCAGAACAGACCAAAAGTAAGGACTTAAACAGGAGGAACAAAAACATCTCTTTGGGACATAACTTCTGTTGTACCAATCCTTGCTACTGTGCAGCAGTCCAGCATTGCTCAGGCACTGTGTTTCTAGAGCAACCACTTTGTAAATAAAACTTAAATGTCATTTTATTAGTGATTATTTTGAAGTATGTTGGTTTACTTCGGAATGTTTATGAATGTTCCATTTCACTTTAGGTTTGATCTTCCTTTCTCCTTGTGTTTTTCTAGTTGCACACTTTAGACTAGAAGAAGTGACCTCATGAAGAACTGGTTTGGA
This sequence comes from Erpornis zantholeuca, assembly GCA_013400515.1. NCBI lineage: Eukaryota > Metazoa > Chordata > Aves > Passeriformes > Timaliidae > Erpornis > Erpornis zantholeuca. Next base: position 55,055 of record VZTN01021111.1, read on the forward strand.
ATTTGGGTCAATGTGTGGAGCTCTACCTTTTTCAAGGTTTTTTGTGATTCTCCTCAAATGCAAAACATAACTAGAGCCTAGAAAACCAGAGGTGACTTTCATAAGCCATATAATTTCTTGCTGATAAAACTCCTGCTGCTTTGAATTGTTTTACTGTCTTAATGACATGATTTTATATGAAAAGCCCTTACATTTCTTGCATAACTTTCATTCATCCAGAAGTTGTTTTGGCTTCCGTGCCAAACAGATTCATGGTGTGAAAAAACATTATGTCCTTATTCTTTTTTTTTAATCCATGAAGCTGAGCTGATTCTAGCAATTTTTTTTAAGTGAACACCAAATACAAGTTCACCTGCGAGTGGTAATAGTGTATGGATTGCTTGTGTGTAATTAATGCATGTATAATTTTACTGAAATTATTGGGAAATTCTGCCCAGTGCTGCAAGCAAAATGTTACACTCTTGGAGTTTAAAGTAAATGACAGTTGGTGGCTGCTGTAGTGTAAACTTTAATTTGTGTTTTCGTGACTCCATCTAAAGTGCCAATTTCTGCATTCATAGCAAAAGAGCAAAAGTTACACAAACATCAAACCCTTGGTCTGAAAATAGAGGTGACTTCACTTGGACTATTTACCTGAGAGAACCTGGGGTTGATAGCATTTCCAAACTGATGGACAGCTTTATGAGCAGATGTTCCAGGATTATCTGAAAGTGTATTTTGGCATTTGAGCTTGCTGTGACACAATTCCTTGTCTCTAGAAATTTCAATAAAGAGGAGAAGGAATATTTGTGGCTAGAAAATCCAATCTTTTCCTCATTTTCCTCTTTGTTGTTACAGTAGTTCATTAAAGCTAATCCAACCTGACACCACCTTGTGTCATATTTAATTTCTCTCAAGCTTAGCATCAATTTTGAGCAAAGCCCCCAGGTTAAAATCGAGAACAATTCAATCTTTTATGTTGCAAAAAAAATGTCAGGAGATTCTACAGAAGATCAGAATGTGCTTGTAGTTGAGCACAACATTAGAACTGTGCACTTTCATGTCCCTAGATCTCAGCTGTGCCTTAGATGTGAGTGTGGGGTGGGCTGGAAGAAGAGGGAGGTGCACCCAAAGCAGTAGCCCATGGAATAGCAGACCTGGGAGTCCAGCAGGAGAATGTGGCTCCAACTTGCTACTGCATTATTGAAACTTAAGGGAAATGTTAGCTCCAAAGCACCTTTCCCCCATCTTTTGAACTGGGATTGGCAGGAGAGGAAGATTTCATTTTAGAGTAGGTGTGGGCAGTCTGGAACCACTTAATGAAGTTCTAGACCCACATGCTAAATGAAATTTTAGAAAGAATTTAACTGGCTACAATTTCAGGAGAAGCCTCTGTTGGCAGAGGTTCACTAGCCCTGACTGTGGTGACTTTAGCAAAGACTGAGTCTCTTTACGTATCTGCTTCCCTTTCAAAAGCTAACCTGAAAAATATGGCTATGCAAGGTGTTAATTTTGGGCAATCAAGAAATTGCTTTGCATTACTTCAAAGTAGTTCAAATTCTCTCTTTTCAATATTTTCAACTATGGGATGACATACAATGCCCAGCCCCTTTTGGAGCTACTGCTTCAACAAAACATGTAATCAGAGGCCAAAACTGCTGTTGCTTATGTAGAAAATGTGCTTTGACATTCTTTAGCTAAAATAAGGGAGAAGAAAAGCAGACAGCTGTTACATATGAAATTAGGATAAATTCAAATGAACTAGCCAAATTAACTGTAGCATTAGAAACATTGTGGTTTTGTTCTGTTGTTTTTTTCTTTCTTTGCTTATGGGAGTTTTATGTCTTGACTGGGAAAAAAAACCCCCTGAGAACTGTAGTAACAAAAGAATGGGGGAAAAGTAGTTTTGAATTTCTACAGGAATTCCCAGAAATTTCCTACTAGATTCCTCCTGATTCCTACTTAAATTTTTGGATTACATTGATCTGTTTTTCACATTCATTAGTGGTGGTTTCTACAGAAATTGCTGGCAGTAATGACAGGATGTGAAGTTTACAGCACATAGGAAGATAAAACAGTGGTCTCAGAGAAGGCAGCCTCATTAGAGTGGACCTTGTCCTCAAGACAAGAAACAACTACAACCAAATTTTATTTAGCTTGGGTTTTTTTAAAATGTTTGCTTGAGGTATCTTCACTCATGAATACAATAAATTTATGCTATTGATCAACAATATCAGGTTTTGAGACCTCTGTAACAGTTCAATGTAATAATATTAATATCTGTTGTCAATACACTAAAACATAGATTTAAAATGTTTTGATTTACATTCCATTCTACTTAATTTTTTGGTTCAATATTTTTCCTCATAGGTTTCCATACAAATACATTCAAGGGATGGAACACGTGCTATAATAAGGCATGAGGGACATCTTTGGTGATGAATCATACAACTGAAAAAGGAGGATAATGGGAGTCCCATCTGGGCATGAAAAGGGAAGAACACTAAACACAAGACTGAAGCATACATGGTCTTAAATCCTTCTTTTAACAGTGAGCAATATGGTGTATTCAACCTGCTGTGGAACAACTATTCATGAATTCTGTAATATTTCCCAGAAATGCAAAGTGTGCTTTGGAAGGATGTAAAGGAGTAAGACAAAGGAGACAATACTGTAGGAACAGTCTTGGAGTTGTGGACTATGTCAGAACAAGCAGTAATGTGAAGTTAGCACAAGATTCAGACACTCCTAATTCTTTTGTACACATTGTCCTGTGGCTAGATATGGAAGCAGACTCTCCTAGAAAACATTATTTTGCTCTATTGAAATGATTTTATTTTCTTTTTTTTTATATCACTGCTTAGTTTAAAACATAATAGTCTAAATCCAGGTAAGATTATGGCTTTTTTTCTTTAACCTATTTGGAAAATAATAACCTAAACATTTCTTCTTCCTTGTAGGAAATTTTTATTACTAAGAAAACCTCTTTTTGAAATGCATTGAAGTATACAGAAGAAATAATTTCTGTAATAGGCCAAACTAGTTTTGCTTTGATGTAATATTTTCCTTTAAGGGAAATCATGAAAAGACTAATGTATACATATTCATTAAAAACTCTCTGAATATGTAGTTCCTTGGTGGATTGCCCATGCTTTAAGATAATCTAAAGCTCACAGCTTTGCATCAGAAAAGCAGAGATTTCTCTTTGATTAACCCCACAATTTTCTTAAACTGCAGGTGAATATATCCTGACAGGTACTTTGTTGGATTGATGATTCTGTATTAAACTGTATTTAAAAAAAAAAGACATCTCAAGACTGATTGCTGATGTTGAGCAGGACAGGTAGGGATAAACTATTAGAACAAGTTGATGCTGCAGAGCAAGCAAGCAAGTCTGTTCCATTTTATTTACTTTTACATCTTGGGATTGTACAGTGAAAGTTAATGATTATAGCATGAAGAAAATTCAGCTCATTTCTTTTAGGTTTGTGTATGTTGGAATATTTAAAATTTTATGTAATGCTAGGCAGAAGTGACTTGAAGTAGAGCTTTGGCAAACTTTGAATAGCCTAATGTGTGTAACAAAGAGATACTGTAGTCATTCTACTTCAACTAGACATAGGAGGTTTAAATTGGTGGGGTTTTTTTTGTGTTGTTTTGGTTTGGTTTGTTTTCTCTTATTTTAATTAGACCTCATCAGAAACAGAAAAAAAAGGCAGTCAGGAGTAGTAGTTCACTATATTTCGTGATTTTAATGCTCTTGATTGAGATCCCTTTTGTCACAAATTGTGTTTCTCAGTGGCTTACTCTGTATAGCAGATATGTTCAGATTTTTAAAAGTAGTCAGGCACTCAGCACTTATAGGATCTGAGTGCTTAATAGGTTTTAAAAGTTCCACATTAACTCTGTGTTTCAGTTTCACTTTGTAAAGCTGAGATAATTTTATTCCTCTTCTTTTCAAGGATATTGTGAGATAAACATTTTAAATGCTGCAATGTGCTTGGGACTTATGCTAATCTTAGGTATCTAGCACAGTCTGGTAAACAAAGTACCTAGCATGTCTAGATGTTCTCATCTGGCAGAAATTGCTTGGGTAAAACTTAGCATAAGATGAATTATCTTTGTAAATAAGATGAAGGTTTAGATGCCGGTACAAATATCAATACCAAGGACTCCGAATGACTTGAATGAGCTTTGATTCAGGTCCATTTAAATTTGTCATGAGCAATTTTCAACTCTTGGGTTCTGAAAATCAATTTTTGTTCTGTTTGTGCCTTGTGTTATGAATAATCTTGGGTTTTTTATGTAGGACTGTTCTGTGCTCAGGAAGATTTGAGTGTTGTATTTGTGTAGCTCTAATGACTGTGACCATTTCTGTTCAGGTCAAAGGAATTAGGTTTCTGAGGCAGTAAATATCACCACTATTAAAGGCAGTCATTCATTCATCCGTTTACAAGCTGTCAAGTGGCTCAACAGATAACATGCTATTACCTTCTCTGTGTTAGGAGCATCAGCCAATGTTTATTTCCTCCAATGTTTATTCTCCCCTGCTCTGCTCTGTTAACCCCTTTCACCTGTTCCCTCTGTCCACTGCACCTTGCCATGAATGGAGTGATGCACTCCACTTGACAGAGAAGCAGCAGTAAACCTTGTTGACATAAAAGAGTGAGGTAACAAAATTAAATGGTAAATGTGGGAGTGTTTTAACAAGGTACACTTGATGATTTGCTGTCTAAAGGACAAGGTCAGAAGAAGCTGTCAGGAAGACACTCCCATTGAGTCATGAGGTTCAGGAAGGACCCCCTTGCTTTCTAAACTCCTTCTCAGACTGCAGCTGGATCCAGTCCTGGGCTTAGACTTGGTCAGTGGTTTCTTACCGAAGGAGTTTATGTGCACAGTCAATCCTTTGTATCACTTATCTAAGATTTCAATCACTATCAAGCTATCGATCACTTACTGAGGATCTGTTGTGGCAAAGAATTTTTCAGCCTTGAGGGGTAACCTTGAGAGTTGTCCCTACTCAAGGGGAGCTCCTGGAGTGCAGCCACTGCCATGTGGGAGAGCTCAGTGGGCCCTGGGCTGTCCACTGTTTGTAATGAAATGATTGACTGATGGCAATATTTGCATAGGGACAAGACGTCTGGGTCACCGTTCCAGACAGCCCTTGGCTGCCCTGGAGCCATCTGTCCCCAGAGTCCCCAGGAAGCTGGATGCAGGCACCAGAGCCCCGCTGGTTGTTAGGGCAGGGAGGGGGAAAGCACACGTCACACAACCAGCAAATTAAACATAAAGCCTGTTCAAGGAAAATGCAATGGATGTGCTGTCCTGGACACTGTGGTCAGCTCTGTGTTCTTGGTCAAATTGGTATGGGTCACTGCCTGCAAATGCTCTGCAGTTCCACCAAATCAAACCATTTTGCACCATCCATCAAGTTATTCTCTGGAGTCTTGTGGTTTGAAGCACTTCTCGTGGCTCTACCGAGATCACTGCAATCCTGTTTAGAGGTTTTATTTTGGAAACAGTATCTCTGTGAGCAAAGCAATTAATTCTCATTGAGCTAAAAATTCTTGCAGGAATTGGAAAGAAATCTTACAAAATTTCATTGTGAAGTTGAGTCTTGAAATATACTTCATTAAATATTATGCATGGTATTTCAGAGGATAGTACTGAGAATTTGTGACAAAATGTAACTTTCTGAACCTTATTTTTTAATGGAATGCCCATGATGGTTCATATGGCTCCGTGTGCCATAGCAAGGAGCATAAACTGAGGAAGGTTCTCATTTAAGAATCCAAGCCATCCAAAAGAGTTCAAGTGATTTTTAGATATAGACAAAAAAAAATTAATTCAATAGTTTCATTAGCAGCATTCCAGTAAGTACTAGAAATAATTTTATTTTCAAACTAAATCTATGGAAATGAACAAAGCTCATAAAATGAAGACATATTATTCATATTTAAAGTGAATTTCTTTAACTATTCTAAGGGCAAGCAAGATAAAATGTCTGAGTGAGTTTAATCTTTGATTTATCGAGGCAAAATTGGGATTCTTTACATTGTAATGTTAATACAGCCAAAATTTAAATAGTTATCTTAAACATTTATTATGACTGCTGTATCTGTTAGATAAAACCCATTAATTTTAAGTGCCAACAATATAAGATAGGAAAGCATGGACACTTCTGGCTACGGAAAGGATGATTCTAAAACTCACTTAATCATTTGTAATGTGTAGAGGAAAGTGCAAATTAAATTTTTATCTGAAACATTAGTGATTGCAACAATCTCCATTTTAATTCACCAATAACAGGTACATGGCATTGATTCCTCTTGTAATCTGAAGAACTAGAAGCTGAGGGAACTGATGAGCAACTGAGTTAACTGGGGTTTTTTAGACTGGAGAAAAAGAGGTTTGGGGGCACCTCAAAACTCTCTGCAAGTGCCTGAAAGGAGGCTTAGTCAGTGGGGAGGGTCAGTCTTTTCCCTTAGGTAACAAGCAATAGGACAAGAGGAAGTTTGGGCCAGAGAAGGTTTAGACTGGATATCAGGAAAAATTACTTCACTGAAGGAGTGCTCAGGCATTGAACAGGCTGCCCAGGGAAATGGTGGAATCACTGTTTCTGGAAGTTTTCAAAAAACGCATAGATGCAGTGCTTGGGGACATGGTTAGTGGTGGACCTGGCAGTGTTGATTTGATGGTTGGGCTCAGAGATCTTAATGGTCTTTTCCAGCTTTAGTAAATGTATGATTCTGTGATCTTTAATTAAACTCACTGTCATTTTGACAGAGTTATAGCAGGACACATTTTATCCCATTTACTGCATTCAATAGAAATTGTATTTTTAGTGTGTCTAGTTTGTTTTGCTGTGATATTCACCAATACAGTTCATAGGTCCTCTTTCTCCAGAAGATTTTTAGGACTAATTTATGCTTTTTTTCTATGACAAGCCCTGTCTTACTAAAAGGATTGGAATAAAACTGAATTCCCAAGTAAACCAGATTTGCAAAATGCATCCTCCTTAGGTGCATCTCAGGTATTTCTTTTATACAATTTACACAAGAGGAGCTCACATCTGTAATAAATTCAGCTGGGAAGGCCTCTGGGTGAAGAAACTGTCCTGCCTTTTGATTTTGACTGCGCACTTAGATATATTTTGGCCTCAGACACACATCTGGAAATAAGAATGTGCCTGAACTGCCTGAGCTTTAGTACTGGTCTGGCCCTGAATATGCATCACAGTGTGGAGGCTCATGGTCCCAACTAAGGAGCTGCCAGCACCCTGGGATGAGGAGCCACACCTCTTTACATCCCATCAGATCATCTCCTATCACATTGTCTCCTCTTGTATCAAGTGTCTGGTAATGCAAACTTCATGTAAATGGCAAAGATAGAATAAGAAAATATCTTCCATGGCTTCAGCTTCTTTTTACTACTGTGTTTTGGTCCCAGGTTAAATCAATGAAAACAATATATTAATAAGGTTTACTTTTAAGTTTCCTATTGAATTGCTGTCTGAAAGAATTCATAAGCTCCATTTTGTTTGTCCAAGTGTCCTTTTCAATGGCTGTGGCTTCGAAACCCGTGGCAGTGGAAATTTATCATGTAAATGTTCTCCTGCCACTAGCAATGAGTGTTAATTAGTGCTGGATCTGGCTTAGTCTCTCCTTGGATTATTTAGGATAGTAAGAGCTCTGCTGAATGGCTGTTTGTATAATCATTCTTCTAATTCATTCTCTGAGGCAGAAGACTATTCACAGTAAGGTTTGTAATTGTTCCAGAGTGTATTTGGTTTCTTAGCATCAAAAATAATCTCTTGCTTACTTTATTAAGCAAAAAGCTTTTTTCTCCAGAATAGATTTAGTTGTCCACGCTTACTAAATGGAAAGAATAGCTTTTAATTATGGTCAGTGTTTTTTATTTGATGGCTTTGTCTATAGCAGCATTTGATATTTTGGCATATTATTTTGATGGGAAGCATATTTTCTGTAAAGAGTAATGGGTGAAGTAATGGGTAAATATAATTTTTGTCTTGTCAAATTATGTGTTTTTGACACTTCGCTACTTTTCAGTGGCACTTAATCTTTGCTTTGTCTCTACTTTATAAAGAGTTAAACATAGTAGCCTGACCTTTTCTAAGCAACACCAAATTATGCATAGGTCATCATTTGTGTGCAGGTTCTGGATAGATACCCTTGTAGATGGATAATTGGTCAGATGTCTCTGGTCAAGCAGACCCATGAAATTACACGTTTTGCTTTACTTTTAGTGACAGACAATTATTTGAGTACCAAAGAATTGGGTAATAAAACTCCCAAAGTCTCCACTGGGATCAGATTTTACCCACATGACATTTTTTGATGTTTTTCTGAAGGAAGTGCCCAGACTGTAAATGTGTGCTAGCATAACTTATCCAGTTGAATTGATCCTGTGGGACCTAGAGGAAAATGCATTAGACCATTGTGACAGGAGACTTCTTATTTTGCAGGCTTTTAAATGATCCTTGATTAGGACTACCTTGTAGGACTGTAATGAAAATAAAATAATTAACATTTTTTTTTAAGTTTTAGGCTAAACAACCATAGCATTGAAGGTAGACGTTTTTTTTCTAATGTCTAATATATTATTTCTCATTATAGAAAAAAAGAAATCTGTTATTCATGCACGTCTTTCTCTCAGCCAATATGTTTCAGTTAAAAGGCAGCTGATGTTTGGATCTGTGTTTTTTAAAATTTCCCTTGCTAATTAATGAAAACTCTTCCCCCATTCCTTTTGACTAGAAGAGAAAATCAGCTATTTTTGATTCCTAAGCAGTACATCTAGGCAGATCCAAGAGTCTGAATACCAAAATAGTTATAAATTGCTATACAGTGCACCAGGTCTGATATTCAAATACAAAAAAAGTTGCATTGTCATGTTTGAAATACATTCCTCCTCCAAGTATTACGTACAAAGTGCTCCTCTGCAGTTTGTTTACAGGTTCTAAAACTTCCCTTTCTCACTGTTTCCCCCTGTCTTTCCCAGTGTTATAACTCTTCATTCGAGCGCACTGTGCAGAGGAGGGGACGCAACTGGCACACAGAATTTCAGACAGGTTCTCTTTAATGTGATTTTAAACTAATGCAGTTCACAGGCCAACGTTGTGGCCCCGCTAAAGGCAACTATCCTTAAGAGGATTTGATTTCCTCCTCCACTCCTTACACTTGCGCACAATGGGATTTGCCATCCCAGTTTTTTGCTGTTTGTTTTTGTTCAGGATTTTCTTCCCATAGGCTTTGGGATCACCTCCTCCTGCAGCTCGTGGACTAGGACAGTGCATGGGTTTTGGAGTCTGCAACCAGGGATGCCTCAAAACTTCATCTATGCACAGCCTCTGAGACACGTCAGGTTGAAGCAAGCGGATAATGAGGTTCTTGCACTCTGAGGAGATATTTTTTGACTTGAGGAAGGGAATCTTCTGTTGTTTCTGAACCTGGAGCATTTCCCTGACGTTGGAACTATCAAATGGCTGTGAAGCATGGAGCATCGCATACAGGATAATGCCCAGGCTCCACATGTCAGAAATCCTGGGGTCACAAGGAATGTGCTCGAGCAGTTCCGGGGCTGAGTACGCCAGAGACCCGCAGAAGGTGCTGCTGAGAATGGTTTTTCCATTTCCATCCCGAGTCAAGGGTTTTGAAAAGCCGAAGTCTGACAGCTTGAAGTTAAGGTCGTTGTCAAGAAGGATATTGTCACATTTCAGGTCTCTGTGGGCAAAGTCCAGGTCATGGCAATGCTTGATGGCAGAAGCCAACTGCAGGAACTTGATACGAGCCACGCTTTCCTCCATCGGACCTTGGCTGGTGAGATAGTTCAGGAGGCTTCCCTTTTCCCCCAGCTCCATCACGATGTACACTTTCCCAGACGTTGTCTCAAAAATCTCATAGGTTTCGATGATTGAGGGGTGGTGCAGGTTCATCAAAGCTTCCATTTCCCTGGGGAGAAACTTTTCCAGGACATTCTGAGAAATTTTCTTCTTGTCAATGATCTTGATGGCCACTTTGCATTTCAGGCGGTGGCTGTAGGCAGCTTTCACTTTGCCGTAGGAGCCTTCTCCAAGGGTGTCGCCGAGGCTGTAGCCCTTCTTTTTAAGCACCACAGCATCCATCCTGGGAGAGCTGCAGGGATCTGCCCCAGCGGGAGCTGCTGTGCATCCTGTGCTGGTGGGCTGTGCTCCCTAACTGATGGTGGCTGCCAGGGTCGCTGCTGGGCCGGGTGTGTGGGTGGTTGCTCTGTGATCTCAGGAACAGCTGCCCTGGAAGGATATTTCTGTGATTTCATGGAACTACTCTGTGACATCATGGAGGCCAAAACCCAGCACGGAGTCACTGGCTGCTCTGTGCTGTCACTGACAGTCGCCCCTGGATATTGCAATCAGAAAATTGAGATAATTTCTCAAAGATTTATTTCTCTTTTTAAGATGGCCAAAGTAGGAAGATAATTTTTCTATCTTAGTTTTTCAGTGCTGTTTTTCAATTGTGCTGTTACTGTATATCATGACTACAATATACTGTGTCTTTTTGGAGAGTTTGAGGAAAATGACAAAAACCACCCGAGGACAGACTTTGTGGAGCAGTGCATTCAAAAACTTTTTTTTTTTTTTTT
>VZTN01021111.1:65687-76687 GCA_013400515.1 Erpornis zantholeuca
TTTTTTTTTTTTTTTTTTTTGTGGTGATATGATAGATTCTGATTTGTTAATAAGCACTGTTTGTTGAGTTTGATTGCAATAACAGGTGACCAACCTGAGTCTTCCAGGGAGTACCAGGGAGTCCCACCAGTTCAGTGTTTTATCTCAGTATTGTTATCAGTGTTCTGGAAGTCTGTTCCTGATTTCAGAAGACAGTAATTATATGGAAATTCAGAATAGTCACTGAAAATAATCTCCCTGTACATGACTTTTCTTTCCTTGCTTTTAGCACTCAGTGCTAGTAAACTAACCAAGAAATTGTAGAGAAAAGTTAATTTTTATTAGTCACAATACCATTGCAGAGTACAGCCACATAAACAGATTAAGAATTGAAAAGCACAGAAAACTGCAACCACTTTCAGTAATAATAATTTTGTAGATCTATTATTTGAATTTAGGTAAAATACCCTGAGTTTCTTTCAAATTGATGGCATTCCTTTAAACCGAAGATTTTATTCTTGAGTATCTAAGGTTACTATAAATGTGAACAAACCAGAAAGTTAAACTGTAAGTTTGGAATGATAGTAGTTCTCAATGGATAAACCTTTTTATTTTCCATGTTAAATGGTGCATGTTCTTATTGCATCAAGTCTTTTTATTGAGTTTAAGGAGGATTTGCAGTAGATATTTAGCACGTGCTGCTCTGTATACTTTTGTTTTAGTCTTTCAACAATGGAAGGGAAAATTTTTGGGGAAGGGGAAAAGAGCCACTCCCTGATGTTATTCCAGAGCAAATGTTCTTAAGGGTAAGGACAGTTATGATAATTTCAAATCATAGGTTTAACTATTGAGTATTATGCCTCTGTCTGTCCTGAGGGTGCAGCCAATATCTGAACTGTGAGAAGGAAGGCATAAATTATTGTGATGACATAGGAAAGAACAAAGAAAAAGAAAAGTCTTTAAAATACAGGCAAGAATGCAGAAAGATTTACAGTGGACTATTACATGTGGTTGTTTCCAGGACATTAATTTAATTGGTTCTTTTTAGGTGTAAATAAAAATGTGGCCTTGTATTAAATGTTGGATAGCCTCATATCACCTACTCATGCTTAAAACCACTCCAACTTTAATGTAGATGGCTTATCTTCGTGTCAGCCTGTTAATTCTTTAGGAAATCTGTCTTGCATCTAGACATTTTTATATTTGGTGCAAGGTACCCAAAACGTATCATGCACGCTCTGCCTGTTGTTTGTGTATCTTCTTATAGTCATTCTTTTGAAATTTATATAAAGGGATGCAGAAAAATATTAATTTTGGTGAAATTGTTAAGGAGAGATTTCCACCAGAGCTGTGTGATAGTATTAACAGAATACTACTATAGTTTTTTCTTCTCACAGTACATTGAGGGAATGATCATGTTTGTATAGAAATGCTCATATTTTTACTAATAATATAAATTAAGACAAAATTTAGTGTCAAATTCAAGTGTACCAATTTATACATAATTTTCTTTAGGACTTGACTGCCAGTATTGTTCACAGGCAGTAGGTCTGGAGAGTGGTAGGTATTTGTTCCCTGCTCTGTAAGATCAGTCATAATGACACCATGGAACCAATGGATTAAGAGAGAGGATCTCTATCCAGCAAAGCAGTTAATTCCTCCAATGTTAAATGTGCTTAAACTTAATCAAAATCTAAAAGAGAAATCAGATCTATTATCAGTGAAATATGTTTTTGTCTCTGTTGGTATTAATGTAAAGTTTTCTTTAGCTAAAACAGCTTAGTGGTGTTTAATGAGATTTTTGAATAATACTTAGTATCATCAATATTAACAAATTTACCAAAATTATACAGAGTTTTTTCCTGGTGCCCATCTGTGTCAGTTGCAAATGTAATAGACTCAGGGCTTTAATGATGCAAATTAAATTTTCCAGTGAGAGAAATGCCAATATAGGCCAAGAATTAATTCTGAATCCAAAGGGGAAAGATCAAACTATTAATTCATTACATCCAGAAGAAGCAATTCAGTAGTTTCCTCTTTAGTTACTTAAGTGATATTTGGTCTTAAATAACAAAGGAAACCAACCCTTCCTGTACATGTTGTGCATATGGAGTTGCTGGACTTCTCATCTCTCAGACAGACCTGGTTCTTTATTCTTTCTGCTCTGCTGTCATCCTCTTTCATGAGCCTCTTAGGTCAGGGGATGGAGAGAGAGGACTGAAATCCCCACTGCATCAGGGAAGGCCCAAGGGTACCAGGAGTATCTCAAAAATCATGTGCTTAGCACTGGATCAGGGATTGGTGCCATTGGAACTGGATGGCACACGGATGGGGGGAGAATAGCTAGAAGGTAGACACATATTTAAATTTTTTGAGTATTTCCTTACATGATAAATCTTCTGGCAAACAAATTTTTTGTAGTTCTACAGCACCATTTTATACAAACGGGGTACCTTGGGCATATTTTTTTCTGGAATAGAATTTATGATGGAAGGCAAGGGTCCAAAGCTGCCAGAACCTCACCTCCACACCACGTTAAGTTCCTTTTTTAAAAAACACTTAAATTTTTTTTTTTTTTTGCATCAGAAAACCACCTTTGAAGTTTATTGATTATTCTGATAATACACTTTTAAAATAATGTTTGTTGTGGTTTTGGCTGGGGTAGAGTAAGTTTTCTTCGTAGTAGCTGGTATGGGCCTATGTTTTGGATTTCTCTTGATAATTGAGGACTGTTTTCATTATCACTGGGCAATGCTTACCCAGAGCCAAGGCCTTTCCTGCTCCTCACCCACCCCACCAGCGAGAGGCTGGGGGTGCACAAGGAGCTGGGAGGGGCCACAGCCAGGACAGCTGACCCCAACTGACCCAGGGGATATCCCAGACCATATGGCACCGTGCTCAGCATAGAAAGCTGGGGAGAAGGAGGAAGGAGGGGATGTTTGGAGTGATGGTGTTTGTCTTCCCAAGTCACCATTACAGGTGATGGAGCCCTGCTGTCCTGAGTGTGCTGAACACCTGCCTGCCATGGGAAGTGGGGAATGAATTCCTTGGTTTGCTTTACCTGTTAAACTGCCTTTATCTCAACTCATGTGTTTTCTTTTACTCACTCCCCAACCCATCAGAGTAAAGTGAGTGAGAGGCTGTGTGCGGTTCTGTTGCCATCTGGGGTTTAACCAGGAGAGCCTTGAAAGCATTTTCCAGCCTTACCAGAATTAGGTATTGATTTTTAGTATTTATGGTTTCTTTTCACAGAGATTTCACAACACATTTGTCCTGCTTTTCTAATATGGAAGAATTATTACACAATAAATTTAATGGATTTTTTAGAGTATTGTCATGGGAAGTACTCTGCTGGCATCAAATTCTTTCTTAGCAATTTCCTGGAATATTTATCAATGTCCAAAGGAACTCTAAAATATGATTTATTTGTAAAAAACATCTCTGGAGATAAAACCTTTGGCTTGACTTTTAATTCCAACCTTGCATGTGTGGGTTTTTATGTTCCTAAAGCGCAAGATCTTATGTGCAAGTCCTAATGTAGAATTGCAATGTGTGATCTGACTTCTCCATGGCTTTTTGTTCTCCTCTGTAGTTCTGGGCTGTAGGAGAGCTGGAGTTGCTGATATTCATGTGAAAATGTTGATATCCTGGTGATGACAACTCTGCCAAAGCTGTTCTTCATATTTTGGCTGAATCTGGGAAGAATGGGATAACTGAAAAGGAAATTGCTAATGTTAGTGAGGGGAATGTTTCTTTTTGGTGACCTGAAGATGAGTCTTTGGTCAGAATTAGGGATGAGTTGAAATTCTGGGATTTCATGTCCTTCTCCACTGTGGTGGGACTTGGATGTTGTGGATGTCTTTTCTCTGGATTGACAAGAGTTTATATTCTAAGACTTATCAAAATAGTTTTCCACAATAAAAATTCAGTGAATTAAGACTCAAAAACAGGCAAAAAAGGAAAAAAAAAGAGAAAATTTTCAAGCAGAGTAATATTTGTGGTTTAGGCTAGTCATTTATGAGTGTAGGAACACTAGAGAAGTCCTTTTTTAATTTCCTTAGCGTTTTGCTTATGAATACAGTACTTTGAATAAGTACAGGCTGTGAATATCTTGTGTGAAAATAGTCCAGGTTTCATAAGAATGTTGCATAAAAACGAAATGAGAACAGACTGTTTCTGTGATATAGTCACAGGTATTGACCACTACGTGGGGTACATTTTCTTCAAAGTATGTTAGGGCTTTTTTTAGGTATTTAAATTGAAAATAAACAATTTAATTAAAAATAAATCCCACGTGCTGGATGAAGTACTTGGCTGCTTGGGTGGCAATGCTTTTAGGTTTATACTCCATACAGAGTTTGAGAAATCCCACCTTACCTGTTGTGAAATCCTTTTGTGTCAGAGTCAGCCTATGTGAGGAGATAAACAGATGCTCTAACTGAGAGCACGAAAAATGCTACCTTAGGTAAAATGCACGCTGCTGATAACCCACTAAGCCTTCCTGGGTATGCTAATCCTAATTTATGTTAAATCGTAATTAAGACAGTTTTGTTTATTGCTTGTAGCCATGAGCACCTGGAAGACAGGCTAATCCCATCCATGTGTTGGGGAAAATCCAGCTGCTATTGTTAACTCAGAATGCAGAAAAATTTGTATTTGTAATTATTTTTCATCGGTGTTTTTTTCAGGCATTTATAGAGGCCCTTTTCCCCATCGTATCAGGAACTGGAACAGAAGCAGCATCCTAAATAAAATGGATGAAGGCATTTTCAGAGCAAGAGGCCAATATCTAAATAGGCTCACTGTGTTTCTAGCCAAACTTTAAATCAGAATATCTCTGATACACCCATGCAAAAATAGATTCACAACTTCTGTTGTAGCTGTGCTTCTGTTTGGTGTTGCACATATAATTAGGCATAACCACAGATTTTCATGATTCTGGAGGGTTTTATTCAGGAGGCCATGGGTGGTACCATAGAAGTGGAATGATAATTGATGGGCAGAGGAAAAGGTGCAGCATAAACTGAATTTCAGGAGAATAAAGCCTTAGGAATAGGGAACACCTAAACCTGCTTTCTGTAAAATCTCAAGTTTTCACTTGCATATTTTTTTTCATTATAGGTTAAACCTATGTTCTCACAAATGTTGTTGTATATGTAAGGGTTTTGGACCTGGCATATATTCACACCATTACCTGCATCAGGGAATGTGTCATCAGTTGACAAGAATTGTCTTCTCTTTCTTGTATAGCATTTCTTCTCAAACTGTAGGTAGGAGCACCCAGCTTAATATAAAGTCTTACTGTGAAAGATTTTTCACTTAAGGAGAATTCCTGTCCTGGATGTATATTTATTCTAATGATGTCAAATCATCCATTTAAAAAATCATGCAAGAGTGGTAGTGTTTTTCATCTGTTGTTAAATCTTTGAGTTGTTTAGGGCTTTCCTGTTCTTAAAAATTTTATTTTCTGCCTTGTCATGATGGAAAAAATGAAAACTACTGTTAAGTGACAACTATATTCTCTGTGCAATTTTGAAGTTAGCCCCTGCAGAGATCACTGGCAGTGTGAAAATTCTGACCTAATTAATCATTCATTACATACGGAAAAGTATTTATTGAATGAATTTTTTTATCAGATCATGGTAAAACTTAAATAAAGAATTAGGGACTAAAGGTAGAACCAAACAAGGACATACATTTCATAGTTTGTACAAAATTGAAGTGTGAGTGCAATGGCTTTGCAAAACTGTCTGATTCTTCTCATGTTTAACTCTGCTAGTTGCAATTAAGTGGATGTTCTTGCTAGTTAAAATTAGATTTTATTTTCGTAAGAAAGCAAAATTAGAAATGAATAATTTGTAGTGTACAAATGTGCTTTATAGAGCCTAAAATGAATGCCATGTGTGTAATAATTTCATGTGGATTCTTCTTACAGACAGCAGAGAGCAGCAGAGTGATGACCTGAATCAGAAGGAATAATGTTAAGGAATACTGAAACTAACCAAGAAGTTAAATGATTCCAAAAAACCCCAATTATTGGCTTTATACTTGTGCAATTTTTTTTGAGAGACTTTTGCAAAAGAAATTAGGAGATTGTGAAAAAAAAAAGACATTGCCAATAAAATTACTATTATGAAAATAATTGTCAAACAAGATGCTTTCATACAGTTAAAAAAGTGTCAGCAGAGGGTGGGTAAGTAATTGTTTAAGGGAAATGAAGGATTAATGTCTGAGCTGTGTTTAGACCTGTCCAAAATGATGTTGTAGAGCAAAAGACAAACATTAGCTCACAGAATAAAGAAAAAATTTACTTGAGTGTGTACTTAATAGTATGAAAGTTGCTAAACTCAATGAAATGAATTTTTGGAAATCATTAACTGTGTCTACAGGTAATTTGCAAGTCAGTATTTTTGTTCCTCTTAGGAGTTCAAAGTTACAGATCAAGCCACATTAAACCATTCAGGGTAGACATCACGATGAACAACATGATATATTGTTTCTAAGGACTTGAAAATGGGTTTTTTTCTCATGTATCCCACTTCATTTGATATTTCATTGTCTCAGACCCAAAATTTGCAATTTTGTGGGTTTTTTTTGTTTTTTGGTTTTTGTTTTTTTTAACCAGTGACTGTGGTTTACCCTCCATTATTTTCCATAGTAAAAACCACATGTAGACTCTGGTGGGTAATGAGCAGATATAAATACCTATGAGTCAGATAAATTATGCTGAATCCCTTCATTCCAGGGGAAGGGCTGCGCTGAAGGATGTGAGCAGATGCTGTTGCCCTGGTGATTGCTCGTTGGAGTCTGGATTGTGCCAGGCCTGCATTCCCCACTGCTCCTCAGGCCTCTGCATTTCTGTACACAGCTCGTAGGGACAAAGGGCAAAAATTAAATGCAAAGAAATGAAACAGAAAGCATAGGGAAAGGATGTGATGAGTTGAAAATGGCAAATGGATTGTAAGGAGAATCACAGTGTCTATCGTTTTAATATAGAACTAAACATGAATGCAGGATATTTCTGCCAAGCAGATCTGAGGGCCTGAGTTTGTGTGTCCCATCTGAGACAGAAGAGACAGCAAGTGGCATCTTCTGATGGTTGAATTATTGAGGTGGCTATGTGCAAATTTTTTACCCTTTGATTTTTTTTCTTGTCTCTTTTTGCTGCTTTAGGCCCCAAGATCTGATCTGAAGTGCACTGAATTAAAAATAAAAGCTGCTACATTCCACAAGTTATCCTCGGAGCTCTGAAAAAAATACTGTTAATCATGAAATTTTTATTCTTTGAATTTTTTTAAATATTTTTCAGTCATAATGAAACAGGATTCATTTTGGAAACTGGTAGTCCCTTAGGTATTCAGAGTTATTTGTATTCTTGAATTCGTGTTTTACACAGCTTTTGATAATACAGACTATTCTTAATGTCTTTGTGACCCTCATTTTTTGAGCTTTATGTACTTCTCATAGCATGTTTCTAAGATTCTCCCTTTCTTCAGAGAGCTTAACATTTCTTGAGCCTGAAATCATGACTGAAATTCTAGAATAAGCTGTTATGCAGCAAGTTTCTTTTCAAGCAGATCTGGTCCTGAAACTTTTTACTTTAGTATTCTGTAATTTCATGCTCTCATGCCAGTTGTGTGAGCTTCTATCTCCCCATATTAGCTGATAATATAGAAAATTTAAACCATGTGTAGAAAATCAATAATTAAATAATTTTGGCTCTGCCTTCTTCACTCTCAAATCCTTCAATCACTGCATCAGCAGAGAATATTGAGCATAATCCTTTCAATGCATTCCTTGACCACAAATGTCAACCCCTGCTTCTATCACCTGGCTGAAGTCAGAATGACTTTTCTGATAGAGCTTTTTATAAAATAAGAATTATTTACTATTATTATTTATTTGTAGATCTGATTTGACAGGTGGGCTTGAGTGATTTAAGGTCAATAACAGAGCACTTTCTGAGCAGTTTGGTGTGTGACACCTTTTTTTGTTCAAATTCTTGTTGACTGCATTAAGGGGAGAACAAATTGCTAATTGACCCTCAGTGGCATAAATGACTCAATGTCCCTAAAACCACAATATGTTTTTGATTGAAATGTGTGGTTTGAGGGATGCTGAACTTCCAGGTAACATTAAAATCATGTGGATTAAACAGATTTTCTTATTTCTCCCTTTGTTTTGTCCTTTCTGAAATTGCTTCTTGGACTTCTGTGCAGTTTAGTTCATTGATGAATTATGTTTGTATGGAATAAACGTCTGTAGCTGCAAGATTATTTCTAGAAAGTCAGTGTTATAATTGCACAAAATTGCTAGTATTTTCAACTAGATTTTCCCAGTGTCTTTTCCTTAGTTGTAGTCAAATAACTCCTGAGAGTGCTACCACTCACAACTCAGACCTGTTCTGATTTTAGTTGCCAGAACTGCCATTTTTAACATTAAATCCCCTTTTAAATCATAAGCTTCCAAGGAGTATCACTCTGAGTCACTTCTGAAAGCGATAGGAAAAAAATGAACTTCCAGTGTAACTGTACTTTATTACCTGTATTTCTGTGTATCTTCTGTCTTTCATGAGGGGGAAACAAGGTACTGGTAAAATCCCATGTTTGCAATGGAGCCTGAATATTCTTCAATTATTTTGCAGTGTACGAAGATCAAAGGAGCAGTACCCAAAAAGCAAAACCCCTGAATTAAATTTGCTCAACAGAAAACAAAATCCACACCAAGGCAAAAGCCTCTCTTCCAGGGTATCCATCAGGTTTCCCATGATATGGGAGGATGTAAGGATGCTGGGAATGTTGGGCAACTTTGGGCATGACCATGTTACCTCACAGGCTGTTAGGAAGGCCACTGAAGTCTCTCTGGGCAGAATTCAGCTGTTTCTCAGTATATCCAAAATCAGGGGAGAAACAGAATTAGTTATACCTAATTTGTCACAACTGTTGTATAAGTGTGATTTTGCTATAGTAAATATTGCCTAATATCAGCATTCTTTCTCTAATACACATTTTTTGTCACTTAAGTCACTATTACAGGATAATTATTGCAATGGAACCATCACTTGTGCAGACTTGGTACAACATTACTGGCATAAAGAAAGAAAAATAGACTTTTAAAATATTCTTAATTCCCTTTCTGATAGCAAATAATTAAAGCAGTCTGTAGATGGATTTTTGGTGTGTATTTGTAGGTGTAATATTTCTTTCTAAATCAGAAGCACAGAAAGAATCTAAGAAATGAGGAACCAAAAGGACTGACAAAATTGTATGACAGTGTCACTTTCTTTTTATTTTGTCACTTTCTTTCTTCTTGATGCCATATTTGTGATCATCGAGTTCCCAAAATTTGTTTTATATTAAAATGTGTTTGATTTTTCTCCATAATCATCTGTGTGGTAGGTGTTAGCTAATTGTTTTTTAGCTTTAGAAGAAGTTAAGCTCCTTTTCAGGAGACAGCTATTAATGTAGTTCTTTTATTTGGAACAACAAATGTGTAAGATGGTACCAAAAGTGTGGCAGGGACCTGAGGCTGGGTCTGGTGTGACAGTGACCTTTTTCTGACTTTTTCCTTGCCAGACTGCACCAGATGTTATTATAGATTTTGGTATCAGGTTTTTGACACAGCAGTGTCAAAAAGAATCACAGAATCACTTTGACATTCCCTAGTGATCAAACAGTCTAGTTTGTGAATAAGTAATGCTGTGGTTCTTTGGATATTCACATACAATGTTGCATACAAATGATATAATAATTTTGTCTGTCAAAGACTGAATTAATAGAAAACCTGTGCATTGTCCCTGAAATGCAAGGGTTTCCTCATTCCTGTTGAGGTCTCACAGTGGAACTGTAATTGTGACTAACCCTGAGAAGACATGGGAAGAACGATTACTTAAGACAGGAATTATGAAAGAAACGTAACAGAAGCCAAGTCAAACTAATGAGGTTTTTATTAAGAGGTAAAGCTTATTGAACTTCTCCTGCCAGTTGGCTTTTGGATGATGGTATTAATTATTGTGTTTTGGCCTTTACAGCAGTGGTTTTCCTGGTGGACCCAGAAATAGCTCTGTTGCATTGGAACTGACACTTTCCATTAAGTATTCTGCTTTTACCCTCTACCTGCCTGTGTGAGACTGCACTTGCTTTGTAAATGGAAAATCTTATTAAAGACAATGGGAGCCCTGGCACCAGCATGGTTACTCTAACAGTTTATTGGTGTAGTGCCTTAGGAAGAGTAAGGCATATAGAATTCACAGATCTAATTTAGGACCTATTCTGCCTTTCCTAATTGTGTGTGTGGGTATGCTCTTCTCAAAATCACTGAGAGATTTTAATATAAATTCAGTGTGGTGTGAAACCTTCTCCCTATTTGTGCTAAGGCACTCAAGTCTTACCATCACTTTGTGATGTTTATTCTACTTTACTGCTAATGTGCTGCTGAACTGTAAACAAATATAAACAGGGTTATCAGGCGAAATGCATTAACATAAACATTTTAATATCATGCTCTTTCTACATCATCAAATGGACTAAGTATTTAAATGAAATATTAACTCTTACAAGTGAAAGGGAAGTTTTCAGTAATTTTATCCCACTATTAGACTTTGCAGTGTGTATTTTGCTATATTCAACCTCTGAAAAGAGAAAAGCCTCGGTGTTCATCAAAAGTTTTTGTATTAAACAAAGAATTTAAAAGGCAAGTGAAAAATTTTGACTTGGCCCACATGACTTGAAAACTAAAGCATCTTGTATAATTGGATTGACAACTTGGATCCTGTTGAGAGAGGGAGGGAAATCAGTGTGTGTCTTGAATTTTTGTGAAAATCGTAAGAAAAGGATCTGAGTTCCATTCTAGTTCACATCAAACTACATTAAGCTGGGAAATATTGATTAAGATTGGAAATTGGAATAAACAATCTATCTTTGGGGTGTTGTGCATACAGAAAATGGATTCTGACTCAGAAATGACACAGACCTAATTTATTAATAATATAAATGGGTGTTCAGTTTGTGCAAACAAAAAAA
>VZTN01021114.1:4556-55157 GCA_013400515.1 Erpornis zantholeuca
GACGTCACTACAATTATGAAGAATTCAAACCATTGCTAAAACACAATTTTGTGAATTATTCTATCAAAACTAAGAAAAAAAATTAATTGGAATTTAGATTATTTATGTATGTATACACACATACATAAACACTTCTATATTTAAAATACTGACAAGTATTTTTTGAACTAGATAAGCTCAAACAGCACCATAATAATACTCTTATGGAAGATAACTGTTTACAGAAAACATATTTTTATGGAAAGGCCTTTGAAGCTTAATGGAATGATGTGAAAACTCATTACAGAACTGGGTATGTGGAGCAAGATTTGAGCAATGGATGCTTCACAATGACTGTTTCTGTCTTAGGACCAATGCAAGAGAGCCACATTGCCATAGCATGAAAGACTAAGCACTAGGCAGTTTGACTGAGAAATGAGTTCTGTAGGGGCATTTTCCATGAGTCCCATAACTTTGGCATCTAGCTACCACTTTAACTCCTGAGGAGGTTTACAGTACACTACATGGTCTTCTCTCTCTCTAACAACATTATTAATCAATTTGAAAAGGCACATTTTCTCCTTTAAAGATATATGTATTGTTGAAGGAAGTATTAACCTGTCCCACAAATTAATAACAAGTATTAATTGCAAAAACATATGACAGAACTTATTTTACATTCGGACAAGGAACTCAGTTCAGTCCGTTATTCTGCCTAAGGAAAGCCATTGGACCTCATTTTACTCAAATTGTGACAATATGTGTTATATTGGAGGCATGGAAGACACTAGATTTTTCTGTCATTTCACTTGCCTTTCAGTAAGATGTAAGAAAAACCCTAAAACCATGAAGGATACTCAAGCTCAGATGGAGAACATTTGAAACTCTGCCAAGAACATCCAAAACAATGTGTGGACTACTAATAGTGTTTTCTAAAGACGTATGTTCGATTTGATTTAGAAGACAAGTTTGAAAACAAGTAACACAGAGTACTATGATGTAAAAATGAGAAAAGAACGGGTCTTTTTGTTTCTCCTCTTTCCCAATCACATCACTAAAATATGAGCATGCCTGGCTACAGAGCAGTGAAGACTGCATTTTAGACTTAAGTGAGTGATGAACTTTCAATATTAAGCACTAAATTATAGGTTTCTTAAAATAGCTTTTACAATACCTGAAAGGCATCCTGATGTTCATTCTTTCTGCATATTTGCACAATGTCTCCCATGGACAGTGAATTTTAACGAACATGATATCACTGTTGGTAACAGCTGGCTGTAAAGAGCAGTAACATGCAAATACATATGAATAATTTAAATCTTTATGGCAACCACCCTTCTAGAAGCCTTCTTCAGAGTCAAATTCTGATTTTAGGCCTGAATTGGGCATGCAACTCTGAAAATAAGTGCTCTTCTAGACAAAGGAAAATCAATAACTTTTTTCCCTTACAAACTCTGTAGTACATGTAAACTAGTGAAACAAAAGGAATCTGCAGGGAAAGATCTTTGGTCATGAACATAAGTAAAGACTTTATGCAGCATCGTTTTACACGGAATAAATTTTACAGGGAATAATTTTAAATCTCCACAAAATCACCTTAGATAAGCAGATTGAAGACCATTCTGTGTGTGTCCCATTAAAGGAGAAGAGTGGTCAGCTGCTAGAGACATGAGAACAGGTTCTCATCTGAAGACTCCAGGCTGCACTCTGCCAAAATGGTAACTCAAAGGAATGGTTCAGCAATTGAGATATCTGCTGGGAACTTTTAAATGCGTATGAATTGAGATGGTTTTCTGTTAAAATTACAATGGATACTCTACACTAAAGTTTTTCATCACTAATTTATTTGTACATAAAACAAGAGTTTCAGCTGTACAGATTTCTATACTCACCTTCTTTTATGAACACTTCAGTTCCCCTCAGTATGTATTTGCCTGAGATTTTATAAATAGATATTTTTATGTTTGAGTTGAGTCTGATTAAAGCCTCCAAAAACCTGAGTTTGCAAGGTTTGATAAGTAAAGGTAAAAGAAAGTATTGTTAAAGGGTTAATAACACTTAAAATGTTCACAATTTTACCTACCAGTTCCATAAAGTCATGCCACGGTTCCATACCAGTACCTCAAACATTTTACTTTCTCAAAAGATAAAGAGAATAAAATAAAGTACTAATGGAAAACAAAACATTTCAGATCTCATAAAACCGTTTCTGAATGTCACTAATTCTGAACTGACAAAAGCTACAATTTTACTACTTATTTAAATTGGAACAAAACCAGATATTATTACTACTATACTGTAACAATTCTTAAAAGCCTTAAAACCAAATTTTAGTCAGGTTAGTTATTTATGAAAACTCAACATGCTATATTGTGAGCTATAACTTGCAAGCTCATCACTTAAACACAAAATATGTATTACAATTCCATTGAGTTGAAAAATCAGGATGAAAGATACATGAACAATAGGAGCTTACATCAGAATAGACTAAATATATACTTGTTCTGTAGGTAATTCATGAGACAGCAAAAATCCAAGGCTGTTTCCCTGGCTCCATTTTCTTTCATTTTTATATTAATACTACTACTACTAGCCATGAACTAACCAGAATAGTGACAACTTTAAATCCTTGAAAAACAGTGAGACATTTAATATGTACTCTCCTGAAAGACATAGAGGTTTTACATTAAAGCAACAACATGGGAAGAAGCTTCTGTTCTGCAAGCATAAGACACTGGAACTTTTCCCTTTGTATTGCACTGCAGTTCTATGTACATGCATGTATCCCCAAATAATTTTAAACACGCACTATCAAACTATTCTTCTTATTCAGTTAAGCAGATGATGGGAACAGCCTCACTGAAAAGGCTTGTAATTTTGTCAGGAATCTTTCATCAGTTCAGTAAAGTATGATAGTATTATAAAGGGGGTTTTTATGACACATAAGCTACAAGACTCACCTCCCGTTCTAACATCAGCCCTTCTGCTCTCAAATTCTTCTCAAATGTGCTTCTTTTTTCTACCTGTGGACTTGATTTCTTGTAGACCAAGATGTAGTCGATGCGCTTTTTGCCATCTTTGAAGAAGAGTCCTGATGATGCCATGGCATCACTCTAGTAAAGATAAAATAAAAATACTCTAAATACAGCATCTATAAAGATGAAGAGTCCCATCATGAACTGTATATAACACAGCACTTCCATATAATACAGCACTACACCATGGAAATATCCCCATATCTGAAGGAATATGCAACCAATTCAGAATAACAAAAAATTTGATATGCATCAGTTGCTCAGGATTTCAAATTACTTAGACCAAAACAAAATAAAATAGCTTCACAAAACCCATATTCCAGGTATTTCAGCTGTGCAAAAACCTTAAAATTCTTGTGTGGTGTGTATTGATAATAACTTCTGTTAATCCCTACTTTCAAATGGGAATTAAAAAGAAAAAATAAAAGCAAGTCAATTACAGCAATTTTCTCAGCCTTGCACTTGTGCAAATTTTATAGAACAAATATACTTGTATTTTCCCTAAGGCAGAAATAAATCTAAAAATTTAAAAAAGAAATTCTATTTATCGCAATGTTTGCATGGATAGTCAAGTTCAAGTGCTTTTTCAATGTCATGTTAGAAATGCTTAGATCTTGACTAGTTTCTTCCCACCATGCTTGCAAAGACAAGGAATTATCTGACCTTGATATGGAAAACCCTGTTTTACATGCTGCTGCTAATGCAAGCTATTTTTGCATTCTGTGCTTTGCATGATTCAGAACAGAGACCAAACCAACTGGTGACAGACTATAGAATCATAGAATCATTAGGTTAGGATGGACATCCATGATCATTGAGTTCAACCAATCACCACCTCGACAACTAAGTTCCACATCCAGTCATGTCTTAACACTTCCACAGATGGTGACTCTACCACCTTCCAGGGCAGCAAGTTCCAATGCTTCATCATCCTTTCAGTGAAAAAAAATTTTCCTGATGTCCAATCTGAGTGTCCCCTGATGCAATTTGAGGCCATTTCCTCTTGTCCTGTAGAAGAGGCTGACCCCCATCTTGCTACAATATAATTTCAGGTAGCTTCAGAGAGAAGTAAGGACTTCTCTGAGGCTCCTCTTCGGACTAAAAAACTCCAGTACGCCCAGCCACTCCTCATAAGACTTAATCTGTCTGGAGCCTTCACCAGCTCCACTGCCCTTCTCCGGACACACTCCAGCACCTCAATGTCACTCTTGAAATGACGGGCCCAGAAGTGAACATAATACTCAATGCATGCCCTCACCAGTGCAGAGTACAGAGGGACCATCACAGGCCTGCCGTATTTCTGATACAGGCCAGAATGCCACTGGCCTTCTTGGCCACCTGGACACACTGCTGGCTCATGTTCAGCCACTTGTTGACCAGCACCCCCTGGTTCTGAAGACTCTGAAATCTGAAAAGGTAAACTGAGAAACTATCATCATCTTCTGGAGAATGCAGCACTCATTTAAACACAAACCATCCAGAAGAATATTAATTTCAAGCAGTATACATTATACTCATTATATGTGGGACCAAATGCTTATGAATGCTGCATCTTCTAAACAACAGGATGCTGGTATTAGAAATTAATCCTATTTGGATTATTTGGATATGAAATTTATAATACTCAGTTATGGCAATAGGGACACTCTCTATTCATAGGTAGACCCATGTATCAGTGCATGATACCAGCATTATAAATACTGGATACCAGCTCACTTGTTTCTATGTGAAACGTTTTTCTTATGCCCACATCTCTCACTGCTGGCTTTCTACAAATTTAGTGCTTCTGAGAACTCCTCAGTCTGCAAAACCTAAAGCATTCTAACCAGATTCTTCCTCTGTCTCTGCTTTTTTAACTCCCAAAATAAAAAAAGGAACAGTCTGTCTCAGACCATCTAACATTAAATAGAAGTGCATCACCTCACACTTGGGAACATTATTTAAGTACAGTATATTAAGCTTCAATTTAGAATCATAGACCTTTAAGATCATTGAGTCCAACCATTAACCCAGCACAGCCAAACCCTCCACTACACCACGTCCCCAAGGGTCACATTACACATCTTTTAAATACCTCCAGGGATGGTGATTCCACCACTTCCCTGTGCAGCCTGTTCTAATGCTTGGTCACCCTTTCGTGAAGAAATTTTCCCGAACAGCCAATCTAAACACACCCTGGTTAAAGTTGAGGATGTTTTATCTCGTCATGTTATTTGTTACTTGGAAGAGGCTGACCTCCATGTGGCTACAACCTCCTTTCAGGTAGTTGTAGAGAGCAGTAACATTCCCCTTGAGTTTCCTTTTCTCCAAACTAATAACTCTAGCTTCCTCAGCCACTCCATATAAGACTTGTGCCCTGGATGCCTCTTAGAACACACTCCAGCACCTCAATATCTTCTTTCACATTCAGATAAACAATATCTGAAATCCAAATTAAGGTAGTCAAGAGTGTCAACCAAGATTGTTAGTGCACTGAATATAGTGCACTGTCACCCCTTGTAAGAATTCTGAATGGAAATGGTAGTAAAAACGTTAATTTTTATTATTTTTTATAATGTTACAGATTTAATTATCTAAATCTGCAGAGGTTTGAAGGTGAGGTAGTAAACTGAAGGTTCAAAAGTTTGAATATGCAAGTTTTTAAAACCCAAACGTTTTCAGGTTCAAGACATGAGCAATGAATCTGCTCTTCAACAATGAAGGATTCCTGCACAAGTATTTTACAACACCACACCAGGGCTGGGGGAGATCTGGAACTTCTCTAACACATTGTCTGCTCATGCAATTTCTGTACAGACACGCTGCAAATTATATCTATCTTTTTGTAATATACTTCTACTGCCTTTCTTCGGATTATTTCTAGCCTTTCTTTCCTCATTCTTGAAAAATCTGATTTTCTTCAGTCTTAGAAAAACATGTTTTTATTTCTCAGATTAATGACAGTGTTCAAATATAACCTCAGATTCATCAACAGAATTGTTTGGGGTCAGTGTTAAAGACATAACGAGCAGTGAAGACAGTAGAAAGAAATCTTCTATCCCTATATATCCCAAACCACTTTGAGAGAAGAACCCCCACAGGCTGAGAAGTGCAATGGTAAAGCCACTTACCACATTCATGCAGTGAACCTGGCCTATACTATTCTGATTTCATGACTGATTCATTTTAATGCTACTGGCACCATTACTTAAACTTTTGTGCAATTCACAAGCAAGGTTGACCACCTCTATTAGCAGTAATATGGTAATTACTTAAGTAATTAAGCAACAGTAGAAGAATTTATATGATGATTTAGTTGATCTGAAGGAGCTCTGTAACATGTAAGGAGAACAGAGGGCAGTAATTTCAAATAAACATATAAGTCAGGGTATATTATCTATACCTAGAACAAGTAATCAGCTGTTAGTACAGTGGGCATTCAAGCACAGATAATTTATTATTTATCTGCTGGTTTGGACCAATACATCTCTGATTCATTTTTTCACCTTTTTCCACAGAGAAAAGGATCAGAAAAGCAGAAAAGCATCAGAAGAAATATTTTGTGCAAAGACCTTACTCTCCTCGATTCTGTTTAAGATTCCCTGCTTCACCTGAAAAATGTGTATAAAAGGACTAACGCACATTCTCTTATCCTCTTCATCCTCTCCAACATCTTACTCCAGATTTTCTGAAACGGAATCCATCTGTTAAGCTTTCTTACATTTACACACATATGAAAACTCATTTTTTGAAAAACTCCTTTTAGAGTATTACCATATAGTTCAGGTAGTAAACTCAGCAATTTAACTTAACCTTGTTCTTTCTAATTCTTTAAATAGAAGAACTTCAACTGTGAGGCTGTGAAGTACCACTTCACTTAAGCTTGTTCATTATGCAGAATACACTGGGTTGTATCCAAGTAAACTATTACCTGAGGCTTTGATACTATAGATCTGCTGCAGTTCCTTCTTTTTATTATGTGTCAACAGTTCGGGTTGCTTCATAGCTCTGTGTTTAATACATCACATGTCAAACAACTTTGAAGCCTGAAAGTGTAAAATTCAAAATACTACCACTATCATTCAACTGAAGTTTACACAAGGCAAAACACATTGATCAATTTATCCTAGAAAACGGAGTTTTGGCTCAAGCAAAAAAAAAAAAAAAGGGTGGAAGTAAAATGCAAATACTTAGCAAAGCTATAAAATTAGAAGTTTACATTTCCATTCAAATGCATAAAAAGAACTTCCTTGGATTTAGCCAACAGAGAGGGATTTTTCAATAAACTATTTCTCAGATTCTAATTAATTAGCAATGCCCTTTTTTACAAAGTGAGAACATCTGGTTTACTGAATCTTTCTGTCTCCAATCAATTAAAGTAGCATGATTCAAGCAATTGTAACTATTTCAACTTCATTTATTTCTCACTGTTGTTCTGATCTGTAAATTAAACTTTTATCATTTTTTCATACCATACATAGAAACAAATATTTCTGAAGAGTGAGTTGGAACCCTTCTCAAAACAGGAGCAAATTTTAGATTCATCTAAGAGTAAATTACATGGTATTCACTGTATTCTAATATAGTAATATGTTTTCCACCTTATAATGGTAAAAAGTTTTAGCGAATAATATACACTACCTAGGTGAATTTAGAGGTTAATGAGAAACACACATATGTACAATGTATATGTTGTAACCATTTATTTCACCTTCATTCCACCAGTGACAACTCTCCTCAAAACTAACATGACAGCAAGGCTTAAAGGCTGACAAAATCTCTATAGGTGTTTACATTTTAATGAATTTAAGAAAATTCCCATTCACTTATTCCAGTATTTGCAGTTTAAGCTGTGCAACAGCTAAATATCAAGTACATTCAAACCACTATGAAAGGTTCTCTCTAATTTGTTTATACATCAAAGCTACTGCCTAGGAGAGAGCACATATATCCCTCTATCGCCTGCCCAGTGTTCAACCAATGTTAGCTCAGGTTTCTATGTATTCAGTAACTTTCTATAATATTGTCCAGCAGCCCCCAAATCCATATAATCTTTTAAAACTCCGAAGACCTTTGATAAGGATTTCCATAGCACATTTCTGGGAGAACTGCTTCCTCTTCTTTGTTTTGAATTTGGGACAAATTTGCTTTATTTGATACTTCATGGCTGTAATTCTACAAAGAAATATTTACAGTTTCTTAGGATGTGTAGGAATTTATCATTACTTTAATATAATTAATGAAACTTTTTGACTCTAATATCCCCTTAGTTACTGTACCCTTAATGTATATTATATAAATGAAAAATTACTATGTTTAAAGCAGTCACTATTCTTTTTTCCCCAAACATGTACAGTCCTCCTCTTACAACAGACTAACTAAACTTGGCAATGAGCTAGTCAGACACGACTATTAACATAAAATATCAATGTAGATGAAATATCATTATGTAACAATATACTAATATTCTACTATGCGTATGTTATACATGGCAATAGGGTACTACCATATTTTACTATATTAATAATACAAAGTATTGACTATTTTGTAGACTGAACTCGGATTTTAATATTCAGCCACATTTAACAGCATTCAAGTCAAAGCAAAAAGATAAACTTCTATAACATTCAACTTCACACAAAGACACCCTTTATGTGCATTTCCACTTCATCCTTTTAAGCTTGCAGCTTCTCTGACCACTGACCAATTTTCAGAAATAGCCTTTAGCAGTTTGTGTTGTATTAATTATCCTAGCAGATGAGTTAAATAGCCATTTGAGGAATTTTAAATTTTGTTGGCATTGTTTTGTACAGTGAAAACAATTGAGATTCCAACCTGTGATTCCTTACTTCAACCTATTTGATTGATCAACTTGATGTCTACTTAACTGCACGTCATTATTGACTGTGGCTGAAATAGTGACAAGGGTGTTTTTTTCAGGAAAAATAATAAAAGTATTCCATGAATGAATTTAGCCTAGGAAATATTGCATTATTAGATTATACATGTGTTTATTTTAATAAATGAATTTATTCTAACTTACCATCAACATCCAGCAAATCAAGGCTTACATTAAATAAATGGTATAACTTGTTTGTCTTACATATAAAATTTTCATTACCATTGTTTCACATATAGATGTTAAATGAAAAGCTGGGAACAAGACTTTTAATCATTATATTTTATTATTTCAGTTTCCTGAAATTTTCCAGAGATGGCAATGAAAATGAGCCTGATTTCTACATATTTTATATACATGTACACATAAACACAGAGGCTGACAACTATATTTTCACAACATCTCTTAGTAGACATACTTCATTAGTTGCTTTAGAGTAAATCTAAAAAATAGTTTCGTTTACTATCCTTGTATTCAGGAGTTATAGATGTGGGATCGCCCTCTGGGAAGAAGGGACCCTGAGAGACGCTCCCCAAGTTAGGGAGACACAAGAGGCTTCTCTCACAGGATGCCCTGTTCTGTTATGCTAACATACCCCTGCTCTGCTCCCTCAATCAACCCCATCCCTGTTCCAAAGCGTGCCTACTCTCCCCATAGGCCTCTGCCCCTCAGCCACTCCCCTCTATTTCCCCATTGGGTCCCATACCCTAACCCCACCTGTGTACTGCCCTCGTGCCCCCTGATGATTGGTCCCCGATGCTCTCTCCGCCCCTACCACCCCATACTTAACCCTAGACCTTCCCAGGAGTCTGTCACTGAACCCTCCACAAGCTTGGCTGGAGTAGACATCTCTGTGGACCCCATACAAAGATCCTTCCTGCCTCTTTGCCATCGACCATATTAGCAGCTATCCTGGCATGCTACAATAAATAAAACATCAATAAAAGCACAACATGAGTGCTAATCTGGCAGGAGGCACACAGCCCATGGGACTCAGCCCAGAGCAGATTGTTCTGACTGAACATACCCAGAACACGAGAAACAACTTTTAAACCAGCGTGTAGCTCAGGCAGTGAGGAGTCTATTTCAGCTTCTGACTTCAAGGAATGTTGTTCACTTAGCAAAAAGAATATAACAAAGTTTCACATTCATACGAACATACAGAAAACATCAATTGTCAGTCATAACCAGCAACAGGAGCATTCACTTAAATAAGCGACAACTGACAGTACTCAAGAATTAAGTTCCCACAGCAAAATATGTTTATTTTGTCTCTACAGTACAGAGAATGAAGTTTAGCTTTCCTCTGTGTGGGTGGTGTCATTTGGATTACATTTGCTAAATTATATAAAGGAAAATAAAATATACCAACAGACTGGTGCCTGGGATCTAAAAGATAGATGGGTACACACAGCTGGGCCTCAGAAGTCTTCTTTTACAATCGCACCCTAAGTTTCTCTCCCGAGAATTATTTTATGTTATGGTGATGAAGTTTGGAACAGAATGAATTTCCTTCCTAAGACAGCTCATGAATTCTGATGCTAATTATGTTAGAGAAAAATAATTTTACTAAATCTTTACCAATATTGAACCAACATACTAAAGAGATATTTACTCAAGTGTCTTGGTTTTTTTCCCAAGGAAACTCTGAGAAGGGAAGAATCCACCAGTATCCAACCACTAGAAATCCAAGTACTGAATCCAAGCACTGCATCTCAACTCCAACATTCCATAATAGCAGCACCTCGCCAGCAGCATTTTTTGGAGACAAATACACAGGGAAAAGTTGTAGAACCAGAAAACAGTGGAGGAAGAATCAAAGACAAGGAAGCAGACTTTGAAATGTATTTGCTTTCTCATGGAAACATTGACATACTGCTGACATGTAGAAATTTGTAAACACCACAATAAAACGATGTTTACATTGTCAGCATGGTGTTTTTGAGCCCAAAAAGGATGATATGGATTGTCATATATGTATATATGTGTGTGTATATATATATATATATATGTATACTCTCAAACACAGATAAGTATAAATGCACATAGGCTATCATTGTACACTTGCAAGGACAATAACCTTCGAACAGAGGAGTAAGAAGAGCAGAAAGATACTTAAAATGCAAAAATACACTGGTTACCAGAAATGTGTCAAGGAAAAGCATGTTTTCTGTACCTCTTCATGTCTTGGCTTTTAAGAGATCTTTCAGAGATAATAACAAATTAATTCAGGGCTATTAAATCATGCATAAGCAGAAGTAGCCACAGAAACAATTTGAAGAACTGGAATTTTGACAGAGGTAAAGTCTGATCTGTTAACTTCTCCAGCATGGCAACTACCTAAAACTGAAAGATCTACATTAACAGCTTTCCTGTTCTATCTCTGAGTAGAATGGTTCTCTCTAATAAAAGAAAACTTTCTTCCAATATAATTTATTGTTCTTCATAAGATGCTATTAGGTTGAAAGATTACAGGCCGATTTATGAAAACCACCTCATTTATTTAGATTACTAATTCTCCCTAATACTGTTACCATGAACTTGGCACCCACATCTTCAGTAATATTCATGCCAAAGGATGCCACCATTTAAATGGTTAGTGTCCACATTGAGAGCTTATGATTCAACTCATACTTTAAGTATTTTCTGGAAGTAAATGCATCTCTGATCTAACTACAATGGGTTTATTCCCATGAACAAAAGTGGGATACCTAAATAATGCTTGCTTTGTTTCAGGATGTTTAAAAATCAAAGCTGGGACTTTAACAAGTTTATAGACTTCTTAAGTTATATAGAATTAGCTGTGAAGTATTTTTAAATTGAACTAGACCTGTTTTTTACATTTTAAAAACATACTCTGATTAAGAATAATCTAAGGCATGCTTTAGGTGAAATTTTCTAAGCACACATCTAAGTTAGATCTCATCTTTTTGTGTTTGCAGGAATGGATAAACCATAAACAGATTTATTAGAATCATCCTTTCAATTATTTAATTTCAAAAATAGATTGATGATTTTAAGTGTACATTGGTTTAGTGTTCTTCTTGTGCAAATAGCCTAGGAAAGAAAACTGGGGACATATTTGCATATACAAAGACATCCAAACTATCTTGGGCATCAAAGACAACATGACAGGCTGCCATAATAACCCACACTATCGTATTTCTGTGCAACTACACTGCGGTGCAGAACATAGCTTTTTTCTTTGGAAACAAAGACTTCCAGAAATATCTGCCCTTCCTAATTAAACTGCAGTTTAACTTTTTAGGAGTGAACTAAAGGATTAGCAATTATTTTTGCTTCTTCCCAGAGGACATTTTTTCCATTTATATTATATTCAGACTTATAAGTGTAAGCATGAAAAATACACTTGTATATATTATGAAAAACATATTTGACTTCAGGAAAGGAGTGGGTTAGGTGATATGCAAAATTTTTAAAGGAAGCCTGTTCAATATTACCATATGAGGGAGCAGCAATGGAGGATGTTTGGAGACAGGAGAAGGCTTTTTACTATTTAACCTCTTACTTGCTCTTGAGGTCTTATAGGGAGGTTTTAAGAACATACTAACATGATCACTGAAAATTTTTCTTTACATGCTAATTTTTAAAAATTTTCATCTTTATGGTAAAATTACTACTTGCTACCTACCCTGTATTTCCTGAAATATTTTCTTTAAAAATAAAAAAAAAATCTCACAGGAGATGAGAGCCAATCACTAAAAGCACAAACATGAAGTTAACTTTTGTTGCACTTTACCACATCCTTCCATTCTGAGATGATGGTTTTATCTGTTATCATTACTTTTAAGCTTTATTTACTTCTGTGTTACTAGACTGCATTTTTGGATGACAAGAAAAAGGCAGTAAATTAGGCTATTGTATAGGCAGCATTTCTTCTTAGTTCTTGAATCCACAGGGATAATAATGTGAACCTTGTTCTAAAAATCCTTTATTTACCTTGCCAGATAGCAAAATGCACTACCTAGATAAAAAAATTGTTAGATCAAAGAGAGTAGCAGTGATATAGTGAATGGAACAAAAGGGAAGTGTAATTTCTCAAATACTCCTATCTTGCTACTATACACGTAATAGCAATAGGTAAAGAAAAGAATTGGCTGCTACTCATTTTGCCACTTCTCTGGACAAATGTTGCCTTCCACACAAGTGATAAAGTCTGTTTAAGCCTGCTTGCCTTTTCTAAGGAAACTAGAACATTTCAGGTATCAACTTTCCACTCAGGGACCTTCTCATTTTCTACATTTTCCTTGCAAAGCAGCTACTAGTCATTTTTGCTCAATAGACACTTGTTGGCCTCATTCTTCTTTGTGAGACCCCTTTGCAGAATCACATACATGAAGTCGTACTTTCTATGCAATCTCAAGAGCAGTTGGTGATGAAACATTGGCAGAGACGGATAACAACGACAGCTTTTTCATGGGTCTGAGCGACTCACAATTTTTCAATATGAAATCTATGTATTCTGAAATTATACCAACCTACACTATAGGAAATTACCAGTTATAAATCATAATCATGGAAACAAGAAAAATAGATGAATATATTGGCATCTGGTTGCTATAAGAAAATTTTCCAATTTTCCAAAGCTTTAAAACGTAGCAACAAGAATCAGATTTATGGAGGTATCATGTATGTAATCTGAAAAACTAAATAATTCCTGAAAAAAAATGTGTTTTGGCTTTCATCATGTCAGCAAGACATGTTCACTACTGCTGAAATATTCAAGCAGCTTATCACTGAGAAAGATAATGGCACAAAGAAGTAATTTTTTAGCAATTTTTTCCCGAGTCTCTGAGGTATACAGCAACCCTTCCAAAATAAGCCAAAATTAGAAACATTAAAAGGAAGAGAAGAAGAATATGCTTTTATCCTTGTACTCTTGGCTAATGCAGTGTTTCTCATTCTCATTATCTACTGAAGACTGAGGAGACTTTTTATTGTGACAGGTCAGTTTACAGTTCAAATATGTGAGAGTACTTACCAGCCGTAAAGCTGAATTCAATGCTAAAATCACAAAGTGCCACGGGTACAATCCAATCTATAATGGTCTCCTGAAGAGCATACCGTATGTGCTGTGCATACAGAGCAGAAGCTTACAGTAATTCTTGCATTACAGGACTTGTAATACAGGATTACTGATGCCTACAGGCATATACCAAAAATCATCAGTTCACTGGTAAAAACACCCTATGCTGCAGAATTCATCATTTCAGGTGCGTGACAAAGAAAATTATTCAGAACTTCTTGAGGTTAAGTCATCTTTCATAAGTTTGCAAGCAATTATGCTTAGTGGAAAAGAGAAAAGGAGAATTAAGGGTGTCCTAGCTGAAAGTATGACTAAAAAGAGATACATGTTTTGAACAGAAAATCTATCATAATTCTTTGACATTATAGTGGATAAACTGCTGGAGAAAATGCATTGTGATGAATAATATGATTAAGTAATTACTAAGCAAGATAGGATGCCAGATTTATCTGGTGAGATGAGATGGCTTTTCCAGTGCTTTAGTTGAGGTTCCTGAAAATACTCCTACACTTGCCTACACATAAGTGAATTTTATCTTTCATTCAATGTGTCTAGATATCATTTTGATACTGCTTAGAAGAAGGATCTTATACTCTATCTAGATCACTCTCAACTGACCATTTGCTACATGAACGTAGTCCTTTTAAACTCTCAGAATTTCTTGAGGCCTACTCCATCCTCAGAATCCTAAATTCTGTGCAATATAAATTTATTGAAAGAAGGCTACTGCCTCTTAGATGAGTTAATAAAAAACATGAGAGTTCTTGATTTTATATAATTTTGCTTGATCTTGGTAGAGAATTCCATTCATTGATTCTGTCAGTCAAACTATAATATTGTTACTAACACCCGCAAAAATCATCAGGATAAATAAAATCTTCTAACACTGTCTTCTTAGTGTTAGCAAGTAAGGCATTACTTTGATCTTGGCCAGGAGGTGTCTATGTGGCCAACAAAATTCCAGCCTCCTAAGAGGCAATAATACAAAACTTTTTAACCTATTTATAGACTTTTAGGAAAGAAATTAATTCTAAATTACATAATTCTCTTTCATTAACTAATATTCTATCCTCTACTGGTTTTTTTTATTTCTCTCTGCACATCCTAATTAGTCCATATTTTTAATCTTTTTAGTATCTTTTTCCTCCAGTAGGGATTTTCCAGCACACATACTTAGTCTCTTATCTTCTGGTTTCTGCAAAACGGTCTTGTGATCCATAAATTCTGTACTCCTTGTATCCAATTTCAACAATACATCTTTCTTCTCCCAGTCTTTCTTCATTGAAGCATATCAAGTTTAGTTTAACAAAACTTAAAAGTTTTAGTAATTTTACCAAGCTGTGTTCCCACAATAGCAGCTTATGACAACTTTGCTAAAATGCTCACTGAAAGTGATTTAAGACTC
Source organism: Erpornis zantholeuca (assembly GCA_013400515.1). NCBI lineage: Eukaryota > Metazoa > Chordata > Aves > Passeriformes > Timaliidae > Erpornis > Erpornis zantholeuca. The sequence goes on from VZTN01021114.1 coordinate 19,901, forward strand.
AACACACTGCTTACAATTAATTAAAAGAATTAAATAAAAGTTAATTAAAACCATTAACTAAAATTATTTTAGAAATTGTTATCATTTCCAACAATTTGGAAGCCACCTAAATTTCTTACCATGAGATACCCATTTATTTAGGCTGCTACACATGTAGTGCTTTAAAAATCGCATTCTAAAAATATTTAAGCACAATCTAATAGAATTCTGTGTCCATTACCTTTAAAGACGACTTAGTTCGAGGTTCTGTTTTCTGCCTGGTGAGCTTATTTTGAATAAGCAATGACTGATCTGTACGAGCATCATAATTCCCATGTTCTGAATCATCTGTATATGTAACTTTGTCCTTTCCTACATCTGAAGGAAAACCAGAAGAAAACAGTGGGCTCATTTTAGATTATAGTGGACAGCAATGAACAGCATTATTACAGCCACAGTTGAATATTCATTTTATGTATACACTTTTTAATAACATATTTCTTTTCCTGTAAAAGCTTTATACTTGAAATGTTATCATGTTTATCTTAAACTAGAAGTGACTGCTATTTTTAGTAGAAGGCCTATAGAAATGGGGTTTTTTTTTAGTATTCAAATAAAAACGTCCATAACCTCCTTTACAGTACTTTAAAAAACACACTAAGTGTTATGAGTATTCAAGTGCTTGACTCACAATTGCTGAGGCTCAAGATGTTTCACCAAGGAAACCAAAGTAACATCTCATGTTTTAAATTTTAATAAGCAATTGAAATGCCTGACTCCCCTACACACATGCAGATATAGCACTTGAAAATTTCCACATTAAGATATTGCAGTACGTGCTTCAAAACACATTTTAAGAGGCATACCTGACGGTGCTAGAAGGTAGAAGGACATAATGAAGGAAGTGTTCTCCTTGTCATTGGATTTAGTTTTAATTGCTCAGCTGAAGTTTTTATGAAAACTTAGTTGAGTATCCTAAGAGAGCTGCAGGAAACTGAGGACCTCCCTCAGAGCTTACCCATACTGTCCATCAAAGAATCATGACGATACCTGCCCTATACAACCAGCAGGAGTAAAATGAAGGGCAATGTCTGTACAGTGTTGGACTGTAAAGTTTTAATGAATGTTGGAAAATGGCTAGTCTTGAAAAAATATGTTAAAGATTAAAAAGATTGAATAATCATTGCCACACCAATATTATCTTGGACAAACTGTAAAAAGAAATATATTCAGACAAAAAATTCACCCACAACTCCTGAGTAAAGTTCCCATCTCAGCTTTTATATCATCATGGACTAGGAACAGTATTTAGCCCAGTAATTCAAAATGCTAAATGAAGCCAAGAAACAAGTCGTGGTTGCTGTGGGAATCACAATCTTGAATTTCATGGATTTTAAATTCATAAAAGTTCATCTGCAACATTTAAGTATTTTTCATTAAGTTGTTCAGTTAAATTCTCCAAACTAAGTACTACAGGAATTTTTAAAAAATAACCACAATTATTAGGTATCTAACATACCCTAAACATTTCACATTTCTGACATGGAATATTAAAAACCAGAACATTTACTGAGCAATATTTTTCTTCAATTTAGTTACTACGTAATGATTATACAAAACATTCCCTTGATAATTTCTAATTTTGATATTAACCATGGTAAATCTGTGATGGAATTTCTTAATGTACAAAACAGCTCGTTTTAATCGTCAAATGCCTAACTCAGGAATTTTATTTATTTTAAACAATGTTTTAACTTAATATATAACTTACTCTCTGCTCAACAAAAATTAATGTAGTTAAAAGAAGGTTTCAGTTGGTAGATATACGAAGCAGGAAACGGTACTTTGCAATTCTGCAGATTTGACTTATGCCCAGGTTTGATGAGCTCTTAGTTTTACTAAAGATCAAGAGCTTGTAATAGGAGCCAGTAAAATGAAGAGACAGGCCTATGAAACGTAAACTAGGTTATTTAAGCTGAAAGAAAGACTACACTTACATTAAGAAATATATTTTTATGAGGGAAGTTTTAGAGGATTAGACATTATGAGTACACCTAGTACTAAAAAAAAAAAATTTTGCAAAACTTCTGCAACTTTTTTTATTTAAATAATTTGAAGTTATTAATAAGTTTTCCCTCTGTGCTCAGCACACTTTACCTGCTAAACATTTTTATGCTTTCACAGACACATATTTTAAATTGCAGCATCTCTCTTCCGTAAAAAAATTATCTTTCACCTAGAGATACCTTCTATCTTACCTGAAATGTAGTCAAAATTTGTTTTAGTAAAACAAAAGCCCAAAACAACCCTTAAAAAATTATCATTATAAAGAAACCTTATATAAAATTTAAATTAAACAATTATTGACGAAAATAAATTTAATTTATTAGCAGAAGTTCAGAGGAGAACAATGACAAATAAAGCTAAACCTTCCCACTAGCCCTCCCTTCCTGGACTTAAATTTACTCCCGAGTTCTTGATCTCCTCTTGCAGGAGCAGCATAAGGGGAAATGGAAGTTGTGGTCAGTTATCACACACTGTGATTCTCCTTCCTCCTCAAGGGAGAACTCCTCACAGTCTTTACCTGCTCCAGCATGAGGTTCCTCCATCGAGAACAGTCCTCCATAAACTCCTCCAACACGAGTTCTTCTCACAGGCTACAGCCCTTCATGAACCACTTCAGTCTGCCCTAGCGTGGGATCACAAGTCTTGCCAGCAACCTACTCCAGTATGGGCTCCTCTCTCCACAGGTCCTGTCATGGGCCTACTCCAGCATGGGCTTCCCACAGGGTTACAGCTCCTTGAGGCTGTAACCTGCTCCAGCATGGGGTCCTCCATGAGCTGCCGGTGCATCTCTGCTCCACCATGGACCTCCATGGGCTGCAGGGGCACAGTCTGCCTCACCATGGTCTTTACCATAGGTTGCAAGAGAATCTCTGTTCCACTTGAAGTTGCCCTTGTGTATTTTTTTTCTCCCTTCTTAAATCTACTATCCCAGAGGTGCTTCCCCTGTCACTGAGGGGAAGCCAAGCTGTAGGTCTGTCTTGGAGCCAGCTGCCATTGGCTCTACCAGACATAGGGGAAGCTTCTAGCAGCTTCTCAAAGAAGCCAGCCTTGTAGGCCCACCCAGATACCTAATATCACACAAACCAAATACAGCTGTTCAGGTAAAATATTCTCACTAATGCAAACAGAATATTCATGACCCTTTACATGACCTCTTTATGTGAGTTTTCAGAGTACCTACTATCAGGAGAAAGATTTAAGTATCAATCTTTTTACAAAAAAAGACTATGTAATTGCAGTATTACAATACAAAGCAACTATAGTGCATTTTTAAATTAGTATAACCAATTAACAGCATCTTGCTGATGTATTTGACTTACTCAATTATGTTAATTAAAACTTATGTGGTGGTTGAGAGCTTTTGGAACTGTTGTCACATAAAAAGTTTTATGAAAAAAGTTATTAAAATTACGTATACAAATTGTAATTTCCAAGTGACCTGTTACAGAAAGGAAAATTAATATGCTACTATGACTCAGAGTCAGAAAAACTTCTGTATGAAATGGTTTAGCTTTCAGCAATACTATAAAAGTAAGAGAAACACAGGCTGAATTGCAAAAAAGAAGGAAATTAAATCAGAGAAAAAGGTTCTAAGCTTCTAATTCGATATGTAAAGTCCAAATCTTATCTCAATAAAGTCTGTGGGAATTGCAGTATTCAATTCGATATGCCAAGGACTTGACTTAAACTTATGGCAGATACACCCTTGAAATTGTTAAAACAACGGAACATGTAACTAAATAATGTCACCTTGGATCCACAGTCAAATATAAACTGATTTTAAAAAGATTCAAGCATTAATTAAGGAGATAACAGATCTCTTCATCCTAGCAGTTGCTTTATTTTGCTATCTTGTTATATAGAGGCAGGATGACTAACTTCAGTCTTCATACATCACAAAAACCTATTGTCCTAGGTTACAACGTAAGATGTGCCCAAAAATATATTTTCTATCACCATCTTCATAAACTGTTAAAAAACAGTGGGGCATTGTTCCCCATCTCCTTCATAACTCACCCCTGATTAACTCTGGGGATATCTTCTGTTAATGGGCCAGCTGTTGAAACCAGGTAGGGCAGTGTTCTTCATCTCTCCCATGACATATCCACCCTCCAGGGGGATATCTTCTGTTAATGGGCCATCTAGTCTCACCCACATGACTGATAAAATTACATCATCCCATTGTCAGATGCTCTGCCCAGAGGGAGGAACCAAGCCTCCCATCATCAACATAATCGGAGATTTCGAACACCGTAGACACCCTTCCCCACTGGATTCCCAGAGGACAAGAGCTCCATAGCCACCACTGAACCTTCCGAGGAAGACCAGACCCTTCCACAGGATCACACTTCAACAGAACCACATCCATCACTTCAGGAGGACTGCAGCCACCATTTTATTGGACTGCTACCACCACCCTAAGAGGGTGTCAAGGTTGTATCCTGACTCTGTCAGTTTAAACAAGTGTTTTCTGCCTTTATTTTTAATTTTCCTTTTAAATTGTTATTCTGACTTGGTGTCTCCCACTGGTTTGTTTTCAAACTAGTACACCTATCAACACTTCCTGACGTATAATTTGGCAACACTTATTGCATGACAATAGATTTGCCATGTAAGGTCACTTACATGATAAAACATTAGAGAAAAATTTCATTTCTGGAAATCCTTTACACAAAAATGCAAAAGTATTTCATTTAGAAACAGATATCTAAGTCCACATTTTGAATCTTTCTTTATGGGTCTTTGTCCTAGGTTACAATGTAAGATGTGCCCAAAGGTATGTACTCTATCACCATCTTCATGTATTCTATCACCATCTTCATGAACTGTTAAAACCAGGGGGTGCTCCCTGCCTCCTCCCTCAAGTCTGTCTTCTGTTAATGGCACATCAATGCCTTGCCTCATGACTCATCATCCCATTGTGAAATGCTCTGCCCAGAGGGAGGAACCAAGCATGCCATCCTGGATATAAACTGAGATTCTGAATACCACAAGCAGCCTTTCCCACTGGATTTCCAGAGGAGAAGAGCTACATACTCACCACTGGACCTTCCGAGAAAGGTCAGATTTTTCTCCAGGATCACCGCTTCANTCGGAGGGAATGGGGGTTGCATCTTTCATTTGAACGGAGACTCCTGCCTTCCTTAGCAGACACCTGTCTTTCAAACAAGACAGTCTTCTTCACTGCTTGGCTATCTTTCTCACTGTAATACTTTTCTGAAGGGCCAAGAGTGCATTTCAGTTCTATGACAGGGGATAAAATGTGCTTGTCCTGATTTCTCTGTAACGTGCAATCCACCAATATATTTTATATATACACAGTAGTATGTATGGTAGCAAAAGCTTTTCAATTGAAATGGGGCATAATTATGGAAAGGAAAATTAATATAAATATTATTCCTAAATAGTTTCTGTTTCACAAACTTTGATATGATGACTCTTTACTCAATCCTTTGAGCCTTTACACATTTAAGGACGAGCTTTGCAAAGCTCGAAAGAGAGAAAGAGATTATTGGTCAAGAAAATAATCCCCTTTTGTCCCAAATTATTCCTAGAAAAAGCAAATAACTTGGAGAAGAACATCACTAGACACTTAAATAAATGACATTATGATGGATTTAGGTCTTATTTTATTTTCTGTGCACCTGGAATACTATATTATACATACAATATAGAAAGGTTTTAATCTACTAGTGTATGTATATTTAGGTATGAAAAACTATCATAACAGGCAAACACAGACTTTTCTTAATTTCTTACGAACTTTCAGACAGTGGTAACCATTATATAGAATATTTCTCATTTTTTAAAAAGGGAGTCAGGCATATATTATTGCTCTTTAGTGGAATTAAGATGGTGTACAGAACTGGCAGAGGCAGATTAAATGCCTAAAGCACATCAGTATTTTGAACCGCAATACTAAGTCCAAAGACTGATCTTTATTATGTTTCAATGATCACTGAATAGCTTACATAGCTTCTTCATCCATACTGCCAGCTCTCAAGGCATGAACCAGCTCTAATATGGGAGCTGGACAACTCTGGGTACAGGAAAAACTGTTCTAATGCAGCTTTTCAGCCATCTTACTAAACAATCAGAACAAACGTGACAGCCCTTATTTATGCAGGCACTGACCACAAACTTGTGAAAAAATTATTCTAGAAGGCATAATGGAAACATCACATTTCTGTTGAAACAGAAACTGAACCTGTTTTTTTTGAATCATATCTTCTGTGATCTTTCAGTCCCTCTTTTCATGCAATCATTGTATGTTTTGCATAGGTTATATACATACATACATATATATATGTCCATTTCAATTTATCATAACATCACAGAATTAACCTACATACACTTTTATAACTGAACACTGAAGAAAGTTTTTACCATGCACTTATTATGATTCTTCGTTGGATTGTTAGTTTTGGTTCAGCTCTTCATTTGTCACTTCACTAAATTGCAGCATGGCACATAAATACGGAGATTTTTGTATATAGTAATTGGATTCAGGATACATTCAGAATATGAGGTATCTGTCACAGCAAAATTGTTTATTATCTAGGAAGGATTTCATATCCTGGTAAGAAAGATGAGTTATTATGCACAAACCCTCATAACTAATTTAAGTTAGGGGAAAAAAACAGAATTGAAAAAAAAAATTAGTTAGTGTTGTTTTACTTCAAAAAACAAACAAAAACAAAAACTAGTGAGTGTTGCTTTTGTTCTTATCTCAACTCGGTAATCTCCAACTTTTGTGTCTCCCACTAGACGTGGGAGGGGAGTGAGTGAGTCAGGAGGAGGGGCATTCCAGTATGTCTGAAATCTCAAAGTTCACGTTATACGTTACAGAAGCTCAATGCCTATCACTTTGATTGAATTTACCGACTCCTCAAACTAAAGACACTACTTAACACCTAAAACTGACAGAGGAAAAAATAACACAAATCCATAAAGTCCTTGAAGCCATTTATCTGTGTAAGTAACAAAGGTTATTGTACATTAACTTTTTACTTCATAAATCCATTAACATCATTAACTAAACTTGTCCAACAGATTTATGACTTCATCTAGTCAATTGAAATAAGAGAAGCTTTCCACTGAAGTCCTTTATCTGATGCCTGTTAATCTCCTTCACACAAGACAAGTTTGTCTACAGGCAATTCAGGAAGAGGAGAAAGCCATTTGGCCTACATTTCTACAATGCTGCCTAATTAAAAATTCACATTCACTTAATCCAGCTTTCTTTCAAGTTCTCAGGAGAGCAGTTTGAAAATGTTCACTAAGGTGATGATACCCATTAATCAGCCTAATTTTCAAACTCCAGCAAACTGCTGGAGTACGTACAAAAGCTTTTTTTTTTTATGATTTCTAGTTAGATGCTTCATCAACTGTGAGCAACAATATCTTTCATAGTAGTTATGCAAGGTGCAGCAATATCTTTGTGCCTGTATGGGTAAAATAGATGGCTAGTGAATTTCAAAACTACTTAATTTTGGAACCTGTAAATTACTACCCATGTGTGTATTTAGAGGTTCAATTTGCAGTTACAAGAATGGGATTATTCTAAGAAAAATTTCTTTCCTACTTACTCTGACTTAATTACAATATCAAAATGATAGCAATGCAGTAGAAACATAGCTATTTTCTGCATTACTTCTTTTTTTTGTTTGTTTCCCAAATTTTAATGCTTTTTATGTGTAAATATCTAAAGCAAATATATACAATATCTAAAAACAAAAACAATAGAACTGCAGCCACAGCAATGATGAATGACATGATTATACAGGAAAAATAGGTGATTAATAACAACTTCAAAGGAATTTCAAGTACATGTTCCCAAATGATTGTATTATGAAGGATTGTTAAGGGAAAAGGACAGACTGAATGTACGACACTTCTCTGTCTTTAGTCCCTATTTACTTTTAGTCTGCAAGGTAAGACAGTAACAGGAAATTTAGGACAGCACGGATTTCTTTAGTCACACTTAGTCCCCTCTTTCCAAAAAAAAGGAAATTCAAGGTAAGTATGGCCTTTCCACGCTTAAATACTGTAAGTATAATCAAAGAATCATTAATTTGTTATTATTTCAATTCAGACAACAACTTACCTAAAAATGGATCACCGTATTCTGTATTAGACAGCTTAAGCAAGTTGTTTTCCAAAGTCTCCATCACTTTAGCTGGAATAAATGCAGTATCTGTATCAGCATACCACATGTATTTTGTAACTAACAGAATCTTTACTTTAAAAAACTTTTCAATGATGTCAGTAAGTCAAATAAAAAACTTTAGACTGAAATTTAGAAGAGCACTTTCTGTGAATAGAAAAGCAGCAAGATCACTTTAATGAACACTTTCAGGCTATTCCTGAGAGAAGTTTAGCTCAATAAAATAACTCTCTAAAACAATAATTAATATCAGTGTCTGTCAACATTAAAGAAAGACTTATCAAAATCTAGTAGCAAAGGTCAGGTAAGTTAATTTATTCAACAAAGGTTCACACACAGCTGGCAAAAGAGGATGGCAATAGCTGGCAACAGGTGACACACAGTGATTGCGATTCCCACTAGACTAGTTTCTCTGATAAGGGATGTGTATCTGTAAAATTAAAATCCTAAAATAAAAGTAGTTCCTTATTCCAACACAAGCTAAAATTTGGAGGGATTTTCTCCATTTGCTCTAATTCTCTCCATACCACTCTTCCCTGTTTCTACTGTTTGTAAATGAATGCATCTCCTCCTACATGTTCATATATAAAGACTTTTTTTGCCAAAAGCCTAATATTCATTCTTTGTTTTCACCTAGGACAGACTACAGAAACCTTAATACTCTTCTCCAGCATAAATGAGCAAGACTTTCTTGTCTTGTATCCTGTGAGAAGGAAATAATGTCATTATTGAGAAAAATAAAAACTAGTTTAAACCTCACTTCAAGCATTATACAAATTCACTCAAGAACCTTGTAATACGGTATGTGTAGGTGTTTTGTGCAAAAACATTTATTTAACAAATGATAAATAGCTAAACATATCAGTTTATCATTGCTGGAACAAACTCCTGCAAGAGAAGAATCTCCTACCTCGTTCTGACACTACATCTACTGTAGCTGTTGAGGTCCCTGCACTTAAAGGCTGGGGCTGGAGCTGTGGCTGCACACGATTTGGTTGCAGAAATGATGAATGCTTGCTCAGGCTCTGAGGATGTGTTTGGCTCTGGGCGAGGCACGGCATAGATCTTCTTGAAGGTTTTAATGGGTGTTCTTTCACTGTCTCACTCTTGCTTGTATTCATACCTAAAAGAGCCAAAAGAAAAATAACATAATAAGCTCTACCATATTAGGCCATGACAAAGAAAGATGGCTAATTATAAAAACACTTATTAAGCAACTCCTCCACTAAACAAAAATGTCACACTATAAGATTTGAAGTTATTACAAAATAACCTAACGAACTAAAATACAAATGCTTAAATTATTCCATTCTGTAAAATATTTCCATTTTCCTTTCAAGGCTACAAAAACTTCCCCTTCAGCATTATGGCAATATATTAATGGTCTTAGTCCTTTTACCTATTCGGTAGCCTTTGTGAAAAAACATTGTAGAACAAACAAATGCGACAAAAAAGACCCCAAACATTCCAGGGTAATTTTTAAAAAAGCAGCTGTGACAATGATTTGTCTCTTAAGAGTAGTTTCTGAGAGACACAGAAATCAAGTAACTTTCTTAAATTTACATGGTAGAAAAACTCATTCTTATGCAACTCATCATTGAATATAGAGCATTGACACACACAAACCTTGCAAAAATTAAATCAACACTGAGCAAACTCCAAGTCCATTACTGCAGTTAGTCTCTTTCACTACACTATTTCTCTGCTTGACAGTACAGTTTACTTTACAGCATGTTTTTTTAAGTCTTAGTTTCTTAGTGATATATTTTACCTCTCTTGGCTGTGCTAAAAATAAGTAATTAATCTAAACATTTCTCCTTCTTGAAGTGTCACAAACTTCCAAGGAAATTTCCCCATCAAAATCTGTGCCACTCAAAGAAGGATGTCATACCCAGCAAGTCTCTTTCTAATCTAAACTCAGTGCAAGGCTTAAAGTTTCCTGTCTGAGCATCCAAGAGCCACTGCTGCAGTCCCACCTGAGCTGGGGATTGAGGCCCATTCCCAGCAGGCTCCAGTGAGCTGATAGGTGCCCCTCTTGACTGCCTGCATATCTCACACTCACACAGTCAGAACAAGATTTCCCTACCAGCTCAACACCAGGTTGAGGTATGAGACTCCATAGCAGAGTGTCAGACTTTTGGATCCTTTAAGTAACTTAACCATGTTGCAACAAGTAACAGATTGAGCTAGGTGCCTCCGAGGAGAAGGAAACACTGAGGTTTTATACCCTCACTGTCAAAGTGTCTGGGGTCAGGGGCCAGGACCATGAGCTCCTGCCTTGTCTTTGAGTGTTCTCTCACCTACCCGGAACCACAGGTCCCCGGGTCCCTTGTTATGCAAAGGGTTGGAAGTTCACGGCCTCTTGTCTCGGGCTCCTGACACCCAGAGCTCAATCTGCAGCTGCCTGCACTGTGTTCCTCAACATCAGTCTACAAAGAAGGTCCTTTGATTAGCAGGATACCCCCATATTTAACTATAATAGCTAAGGTTTAAAAAGGCCTTTCCTTTAAAAACTTCCATCGAGCTCATGGAATATGCTTTGTTCTGTGTGTTTTACTTATCAAGAAATGCAGAACTTCATTAGACTGAAGACATTTCTGCAGCACAGCATAACTGTTCTTAGTCAGACAAATTAAGTATTTAGTACCAGGTGAAGGTAGACAGGTAAGCTTCTGTTGTCTCAGAAGGTGCCAAAGGTCTGTAAATAATTATGAGCAGAAAGGACCCTGCTTCTTAATGCAGTTGATGCTGTGTACCAGCAGAGAATGCAATGGATTGGGGCATTTGACAATGCCTTGTTCAGAGCAGAGCAATGCCACATATGTCTGTTGTGCTACTTCCAAGATTTCTAGGGAGTCTCCCTTATAGTTCTTCTTAAACGCACATGTTTATTAGACAAAAATCTACAGTAGTTAGACAGAGCAATGGGTAATATAGAATAATATATAAAGGCATGTACTTCGTAATTGTTCTGGATGGCTTTAATGATCAATTTCTTAAGCAAGGACAGGCTGTCAGTGACTATGGACCCCACTCCACAATTATTACTGTTGCCAAAGAGAAATGTTTCTTTCATCTACACTGGAGTCAGTATGTGTAGCAAGATGAATCACTATGACCAAAGAAATTTATGGTAAAGCAAATAACACATACCAGCATTCACTTTTAACCATAATTTAAGTATAAATATAAAAGATATAATTCTTTTATGAGGTAATGCCTCAATTTAAAGAAAATTATTTCATTTTGCTCTCTTACTCTATATTCCCCTGAGTCATTTCAAACAGATTCCTTAACACCATGCTTCTTCTGCTTGGAGAAAGTGCATCACAGCAAAGTAACCTCATAGCAGATTAGCTGTTTTGATAATGGTATGATCCACCTTAAAATTTGAAAGTTAATTCATACTTTGCTACTGTGTCAGAGTCCAGACCTGTGATATGCTAGTTTTGATGGCACTTGCTGTTGCATGCAAATGCTTACCCAGCTCTGGCACATGAACAGTGTTGCTATTCATGTGGCTGACATCATCAACTGGGTCACTAAATTGATTTACTGAAATTATTTTCATTCCTTTCTCTCTTTTCCACAGAGTGGTTTCCTAGACAACTATGTCTTTCCAACTAAAACTTTCTTACCCAGTCCTTGCTTGTTCAGGGATCTCTTCATGTGCAATAGTAGACATGTATACACCTAGCAGAAAAAACCCAAAAGACTTCTTTTTCTATTACACCTCCATTTATTGGTTTTTTTCTACAAAATATTCCTCTGGCAGTTAGCATGAGCATGGAAATGATTATAACATAAGTATAGAAATGTCTCATAATCAAAAAAGGTGATTAATGTTTATGGTTTAATTAGATCCTGCCTTCTTTATTTTAGCACTTCTGCCTTGGAAAGTCTTCTTTCCAAGGGAATGCTGGGGACTCCTGTTATAGAGGCAAATCTCTACATGGCTCAAAGCCAGAACAGAGAGCTGTACTACATCTCATAACTTTCCAATAGGGCAGACCAGAAAGACGGAGCTAGAATATGATAAGCTTTTCTGGTTTTTAAATTAGTATGCACAATTTAATGCATGCTCAATATTATGCCAATCTAGAAAGACTCTAAATGAAGCATCCTCTCAGAGGCCTTCAGATTTTGGCCATTAGAAATATAAAGGAAAAATTTTGCTATGCCTCATTCTGTGAAATACTCAGTTGATCATTTTGGTATTGTTAAGAAAAAAATCTGTCTTTCATATGCTCCTAATATTATATGAGGAAAGTTTGGCAGCTAGTCCATATGCATTGTTAACTCAATGCTGGAAGCAAGGCTGGAGCAGTGCTAGCCTCATAAAAAATAGCCCAGTAACTATTCCCCATTTAATCCAGCATCAATCTTAGCATAAAAAGGAGTAACTTCTATGAGCCAAATCGATAACATCAGCTTTAGAGATATGCTACGTAATAATATCCACAATCAATACTCACAATGCAAGTCTTACCAACTGTGACACTCCACCCCTAAAGAGAAAGGAACATGCAAATGCACAGATGCTTATCGTTCAAAAGGAACAACAAAAGTCAGAAAGTCTGCAAAAGCTTACAAAAGGTCTATTAGGGAATTATACACTTGGCATGGAAATTGGACGTTAGTCCCTTATCTCCTAGTATAAACACGGAGTGTGGATTTTGAGTACAGGGTAGGGTGAAAGAAAAGAGAGGGAGTAAAAGAGAGAGCGAGAAAGAAAGAAAGAAAGAAAGAAAGAAAGAAAGAAAGAAAGAAAGAAAGAAAGAAAGGAAGAAAGAAAGATAGATAGATAGATCACCAATCCTGCCTCCAGTGTTGATTCAACTGATGAAGCGTCCAGGGTCCTGGGAGCACTGCACAGGCTTTGCAGGGGTCTCATTTGATAGACAAGTTTTCCCTGCCCTGGAGGTAAGTTTCTCACTTTCTATGCAAATTAGTTATCAAGTACAGTTTGTTCTTCTAGACTTTTTTGGAAAGGGCTCAGAGGGTCAAGGGTCTTTGGTGATCTTAATCCTTCCCCACTGAGTCGACCTTTGGTTAACAGACCATACCCATTTCTCAACCTCATTCTTGTGCTGTACTGTGTTGTGCCTTTCTCCAGGACTTAGAATAAGGACATTTGTCCCAGAGATATCCTACCTCCATAAGGCCCCCTTCAGCAGCTACATCCTGTTCTTTTCACAGCTTGTTCTTACGATCAATCCTTGACTGGTTTCTCGGTCATCTGGCCATTGATATTTGAGACATACACATTAGCCCCTTTTCTTCTGGGCTTCTACATTAATGTCATCACAAGTCTGATTGAAAAAAATACCTTCCTAATTGTAAAAAACTTGTGTAAAGCCTTTGCCTTCACATACCATACATCACTCATTAAAATTGAATCTCATTAAACACATTAACCAGACTGAGAACCTGATAAATCTCAAATGTTTCTGTCAATGCTATCATTACAATTAGAATCTTTAATCACATAAATTATGAAGAAAAGCTTGCAGTGTTTTTCATTACATTTAAATGTGAAAGCATTTTTACAGTGTCAAGTATGAAACCTCAGTTTTGAAGATCATGTAATTTTCAATACTCAGTGGATGTAACAGGTACTTACTGTTAAAGAATAAGCTTACTCTAATTGGCAGCTTCATTCTACAAACAAAACCTTAATGTAGGATAATTAGTCAATTAAATTCTGAAAAACCATGACCAAGAGATACTTCATAAGGAGTAACAACTTATTTCAATTAACAGCAGAAGTTTTCTTATCTATTTGTAAGACCACCACACATACAAAGGGTACTCAGTTTCATACATTAGACCTGTATTTGAGTAAGTCATCCATACTTTCCTTTTTTTATACACTCAAATTAGATAACCTTTATCTTCATTTTATATTCCTACAGAGAAAAAAAAATACCACAGCGTCAAGTATTGTTATTATATTAGCACTCTTAAAAAGTCCTATCATGGCTAGAAAAAATTAATTCTTTTCTTGAGAAGAAAAGGAAAACACAAGACACATACTAAACGTTGATGAAAACAGCCTACATGGATGAAACCTACTTCTCTTCAACACTATCAGAATGTCATGAAAGTTTTGGACTCCAAATTTTTAAGTATATCTTTCAGATCATCTTAACTGCCTTTTACATTATGAATTAAATAGGTCAACACAGAATCATACAATCAATTAAGTTGGAAAAGACATTTAAGATAATTAAATGCAACCACAGATCATCAAGTTCAATATTACTTCTATTAAAAGTTTTAAATACAGCCACTTGAATGAGTGTAACTTCAAGGCTGGCCAGTAATTACATCCTAAATGATAGTAAGTCATTGTGATAGTATTTTTCAATGTCATCCCCCTAAAAAAAACACTGATGATAACATTAAGCCTCATCTTTATAAATCAATCATGCCTTTGAAGATTGCTTCTATTAAATACCATAATTTTACTTCAACTTTTTGCAGGTTTAAGTATAGTGAAAAGATGAACATATACAGTTAATTGTAAATGCCTATAGTTCTGCTAGGGTTTTTTTCTCTCAAGATAAGATGTGAGAAACAACCTTCAATCCAGAAGCAGATCCGAGGAAAGACAAAAGAACAGATGGAATTATCTGAAAGTTGTCAATGAAAACACACACACATGACTGTGGTAACAACGAGGCCCTAAAGCTAGGGCCTTCTCCACAAAGACTCCAATCACACATTCGAAAATTCAGAAAATCAGAAGGCTGTTTTATTTTTACATTTGATTTCATGCATTTAAATAAAGATGCAGAAAGCAAAGCAAAAAGCAAGAAGCTTTTCTCTCTCTAGCAAGCAGCAGCTTCCAGAGAGATTGTCCTCTGTGTCTGCGTACAGTGCAACACAAAATATGAAAAACAAAGACAAATCACTTTATTGGCCAAGGAAGATACATTATCAAAGCTTTCTCTTATTTACATTCTTTGTCAAAAATTTCTCCTGAGAACATTGCAAATGTTCCCTTTAGAAACGGATAAGTGTTACAACCCAATACACTTTAAGAAGAAAACTGCTTTTTCAAGCTTGTTGCTGTGATTTTTCCAAGATCCACAAAAAGTCAGCCCACACACGACAGGACTCATAAAAATATATTATAAGTTCAATTAATGATTTAAAAAACTGCAATCTGGTAGAACAGTTTTCAGAGATGGCAAATTTTTCCCCATAGATCTTGTAAACATTTTGTGCAAGCTTCAGTTTGTAATTTTTGACCATACCTTATCCATTAGATTAAAAGAAAGCTATTACTTTGATAGTCCATAGATTTTTATACTAGATCACCTCTTTTTTAAACTTATTTTTCTGATGAGCTATTTAGAAAGAACTTCAGTATAGCATTATAAGGAAGGCTTAATGGAACTCTATCAATATTTCGGCTTATTTCTTTGACTTAACAATAGAGCAGCACTCAACTTTCCAGTGGCACTATAACAGCCAGAAAGACAAGTTTAGAAGTCCATTAGCCATTTTGGCTACAAGCCTTTCATGGACAATAATTTTTATTTATAAACAGCTCCACCCTGCAAAAATAAAAATCCCTGAGATGCTGTTTCCCATGAAAAGACTCCAGCTTCTGTTCTGAAATGCTTATTGTTGGCCGGCACTCCATTTAGTGAGATATTCAGTAGTCATGACCTCAGGACATTACTTCCAGGACATTACTTCCTCAGGACATTACTAAAAATACCAGCAGTCGTTAAAAGTGATTCCTAAAGAACTCTACTGGAAAACAAAACTAAGGAATAACTGTTTTCCTGGTTTTAAGTTTCTGAGTTTTATATTTGGGGTGGGTTCATATTTGATATCCCCATTAATTTGGAACTCTCTTTAACACTCTCTAGAGACATCATCTTCATCTAGAGATTTCAATTGCACCAAGGGAAACAAACCAATGCTGCAACAAAATATAAGGATTTAAAGACTGCAGAAGATGAGTTAAATTTAAGTTATGTTGACAAACAGAATTCTCTTGTTCTGCAGCTTTGATTGCACACTTTTTTCCAACAGCCATAGTCTTATTTTTGTCACAACTATAACAAATGAGGAGTAAACAACACACAAACAAGAAAACCCCCTAAGCACAGATCTACTACAGCATTTTAATGGAGAATGAGAAATTACATTACTTCCTTTAATTACCTCTCACAGTCAGGCCAGTGAAGCGAAGACCTTATTCCTTGTGGAAGCAGCAGGAAATTCAACTGCTGGAATTAAAGAATCACATCCAAGCTGCCCAAAATTCTCCTTTTAAATATAGCATGAGGTTGGCCTTGCTCCCATGTGGTGTCTATCAGGATAATTCAGATGAAAAACTGAAGTAAAGTCTATTAATTTAAAAACCTTTACCCTGTCAGAAATTATATAATTAACTGACAGGATGAGAGAAACAAAATTTAAAATTATGCACATGTTCTCACTGATACAGACAACGCAAAGATGTTTAATCTTTCTTTGCCTTTGTCTACAACACCAGTGATGTGCTAAGTGGCCCCCGGTGCCCGGAGCTAGAAGACCATAGCTGTGAGAATGATAAACTCCCTGACCTTGCAAAGGATCTGGTGCTCCAGCTGGATCTCTATATGTGTATGGGGCCTAATGGGATTCATCTGAAGATATTCGGGACCAGCTGATATCATTGTGAGGCCTCTCTCAATGATTTTTGAGCAGTATTGGGAATCCAGAGAGGTCCCACCTGACTGGAATGTTGTCCCAATTTTCAATGGCAAGAAGGAGGACCCTGGAAATTACAGACCTGTCAGTCTCACTTCAGTCACTGGTAAAATTATGGAGAAGATTATGCTGGGAGGTATTGAAAAACACCTGAAGGCCAATGCAGTCATCAGTCACAGCCAGCATGGCTTCTCAGGAGGGGAAAGACCTGCTTGCCACACTTAATTTCCTTTTATGAAAAAGCAACCCACATGGCTGATCAAGGGAATCCCATTGATGTAATATTTTTTTTATTTCAGTAAAGCTTTTGATACTGTCTCTCACAGGAACCTTCTGGACAAAATGCCCATTCCCCAGTTGGATAAACCCATCATGCAATGGGTGAGCAACTGGGTCACAGGTTGGGCACAAGGAGCTATGCTGAATAGGGTGACATCAGGCTGGTGAGTGGTCAAGTGTGGGGTTCCACGGGGCTCTATCTTTGGCCCTGTGATCTTCAATATCTTGGTAAAGGACTTGGGTGCAGGAATTGAAGGGATAATAAGTAAGTTTGCCAATGATAATAGGTTGGGAGGAGCGGTTGACTCCCTTGAAGGTAGAGAAGGCCTGTAGAGACTTCAACAAATTACAGAGATCAGCAATCACCAGCTGCAGGAAGTTTAACAAGGGAAAATGCCAGATTCTGCACCTGGGATGGGGCAAGCTTGGATGTATAGACAGACCAGGGAAGGAGGTTGAGAACAGCACTATGGAAAGGGATGTGGGAAAGTCCTCATCAACAGCAAGTTGAATATGAGTGAACTGTGTGCCCTGGCAGCCTGAAGGGCCAACCGTGTCCTAGTGTGCATTGGGCCACAGCATCCCCAAGCAGTCAAGGGAGGCGATTTTCCCCCTCTGCTGTGAGCTGCTGCAGCCTCATCTTGAGTCCTATGTGCAGTTTTGGGTGCTGAAATATTAGAAAACATCCAAAGGAGGGCTATGAAGATGGTGAAGGGCCTACAGGAAGCCAGGTAAGGAGTGGTTGAGGTCACTTGGTCTGTTCAGCCTGGAGAAGACTGAGGTGAGACATCATTGCAGTCTTTAACTTCCCTGTGAGGGGAAGAGGAGAGATAGACACTGATCTCTGCTTTCTGGGGAGCAGTGACAGGACCCAAGCATGAAACTGTGTGAGGGGAGGTTTAGGTTGGATATTAGGAAAAGGTTCTTCATCCAGAGGTAGTTAGGCACAGGAATAAGCTCCCCAAGGAAGTGGTCACAGCCTGCCAGAGTTCAAGAAGTGTTTGAACACCGCCCTTGGGCACATGGTGTGATTTTTTGGGGAAGGTCCTGGAGTTGGCCTGGAGTTTTTGATGATCTTTATGGGTCCCTTCCAACTGAGAATATCCTATGATTTTATGTATCTACAAGTTGTAATATTGCAAATTGAAGGAGAGAGAGATTTTACACAGGCAGATAAGTGATAGGACAAATGGGAATAGTTTTACATTAAAAGATTTAGATTAGGTGTTAGAAGGAAATTCCTTACTCTGCAGGCAGTGAGACACTGGAAGAGATTGCCTGGAGAAGTTATGGATAACCCATCCCTTGCAGCGTTCGAGGTTGGATGGGTTTGAGCAACCTGGTCTAGTGGAAGGTGTCTCTACCCACAGCAGGGAAGTTGGAATGATATCGTCTTTAAGATACCTTTCAACCCAAACCACCCGATGATTCTATGATGTTTAAGGTCCATTATATGGAAACACAATTTAAAATCTATATGGGGGCTTGGGGGAAAATAAAGGCATTTAGCTCTTTAAGTCTTTAAGGAGTCCTGTTATATCTTGTGCACATAGAATTTGGAGAAAATGAAGGCTTCTGTTACACTGGGGCCATGTGTTGGCCTCAACAGCTCTTAGTCCTTTAGGCCCTTGTGTGACATGGATTGCCATGTATGCACATAAGAACTGTTAGTATTCCCATCAAACAACAACCACATTATGAAGTTTAGAGTCAATATGATTCAGCTAAATTTTGAAAATAGCAGTTTTCACATCCTCACCTTTTACTACTTCATCCAATTTTCTTCATTTTCTAATACAGGCCCCAAATCTACTCTTTTCTTATAGCTAAGTTTGAGAATTGCTTTATGATATCATTTTCTCATCATCTTTCTTCCTTCTCTAAAAGAGCCATCTGTTCCAAGTGGAATTTTTCTCATTTAAAAAAAATCAGTCAGAAGGAAAAAAAAAACCAATCCAAAAAACCAACCCACAATCAAACCAACAAAAACACCCCAAAATCACAAGAAAAAATAAACCCACAGGGCTGAAAAAAATCTCCAAGCCAGCATGGCAGTATGTCACCAAAAAAGTATAACAGGGTATAAAATACAAGGTAAAAGAGAATACAAATAACCAATTCCATAGTTCATAGGTTTGACAGAATCTGTACTGTAAAACTGTGAATCAGTCTCTTTTTCCTGCCAAATCTTTGAACCATCATCCTTTTAATTCTTCCTTCATCCTTTCTTTGTAAATTCTAATTCCAGAAATAATTCTAAACTTAACCTATAGCTATTACCTCAGTTATAAACTACTTATTATCATCTCAGCTTCTCTTTGGTGAGACTGAGAGTTGGTGAACTCTTTTCTTCTGCCAGCAAATGGGAGAAAAGTGTAATTTATTATTATAAGAAAAAAAAATCAGGGAAGTTTTAACTTTGCATGGGGTAATGAAAGAACACACACAGTCTTCTACATTGTGTACTGCAGTATAGGTACCCATCAAGAAAACTGTATAAATACCTACAGTGTAACGGGTATAAATTTTTTAAAAATGCATACACATTTATTAGTTCTAATTTCATGCCTATGGTCATATTCCAGCAACAGAAAGGAGCTGAGCAGGGCAGGACCAAGCAGAGTCCAAACAGAGCTGGGTGAAGCTGGCTAGAGCAGGGGACTGGGCCAAGCTCAGCTGAATAGTGCCAACCACAGCCAAGCCCAGCCAAGTGGAGCAGTCTGGGAGTGAGCAGCACAGTGCAACACGCTGCTTTTTTTCAGCATTTGTCCATCATTGTTTTTCATTGTCTTGGGCTCAGGGAAGGGAAATGCTGGTTTGCAGAGAGTGTTCACCCTCTTGCCTTTGTTTTGGGGAGGCCGTCTGGCACTAGCTATGGAAACATCCACCATCTTGTCTCTTTCTCGGCCAACACATGGAACTGAATTGAGGTGGCGATCACCTTTCGTGTATAAATCAACCTCTTTTGTGCCCTTACTTATTAATATTGTTGCCGTTACTGTTTGTTCCTTATCCCATTGCTGTTTTGTTTTCAGTAAACTGCAGTCTCAACCCATAGTCACTGCTTTTGTCCCTCTCTCACCAGATGGGCTAGAGGGAAAGGAAGCGGTTTATTTGGCATTTAATTCCTAGTGGTTTTAAAACACTACAAGCCCACAAACTTCTTGGTTTCAATTCAACACACATGTTCTAGTTTCCCTTTACCTTGAATGTTAAGCTAAAATCGCGATTTTTTTTTTAAGTTGCCTTCAACAGATAACTCAGTAAAGATCTCCAGACTCTGATACTCAAAACTACAAAAAATACACTATTCAATGGTATTATGAGAAATACAAAAGACTGGAGAAAATGGAGGAACCAATCCCTGCTGATGTGCTCACATGGTGCTTCTAAGAGTGTGATAGAAAAAACAAAACCATTCCTGCAGATGGCCGAGTTTTTACAACAGTTCCACTAGAATTCACAGCCTTGCAGGCTTTATCTCAGCAACCAAAAGCCTGTGCTAGAGCCTTTAACTCTTTCAGAAGGAAATTGTGGACCAGCCTCTCAGAACTTAATGACACAACAGAAATTCAGCATCTGGAGGGGTTTGTTCTTCCTTCATTTCGTTGTGTGCTTCCAGAACTGAGGATCAGCCAGTCTTCCCGCTGCTTTACTACTTCTCTTCCACTTTCAATGAGAATAAATGTGTTTACTGCTAAATTCTGTGATAATTCATAAACATCAAGATTTTTCATACTACATTTCATATGAGGGCTCAACATGTGAGTCAAATAATCCCTGGATTTAAGAATCCTTACGTACTTATCTACAAAAGTGGCACTAATGGCCTAAAAACTTTTTCTGCAGACTTTTAATATTTATATGGTCATATGCATTTTGAAATGTCTCTAAATACTGCTAGGATAGTGAACACAGGACACAAAGTACACAAAATGTATGTAGAGTTGAGCCCAGGAATCCCCATGATTTATATGGTGATGCAAGAAAAACATCTCAAGTGCATGAAGAGTAAATGTAGTCATGACTTGGCAGGGGGTTTTTAAGAAATTTCAGAGAAAGGCTGGAGAAATGCGAGTTCCTTTTAACTCATCTCGAATGTAAATGGTTAACTCAGTTTCTAAGGGAAGTTATGTAGCTTCCCAGGAGAAAGCTTTGATGAAATAATGTACATATGAGAAATGTTTATGGTAAGGTGATTGCCTTGGCCAATGGAAGATCTCCTCTCTGCTCTGTTGTTGTGCATTCTGTTCTGATGCTGCAACACAGACATGGACAGACACACAGACATCCCTGCAGCTGAACCTGCTGGAGGGAGAAAGCTTGATTTCTCAATTCCTTTTAATAAAGCCTTCTGAAAATCTGTGAACATGAGTGTTTTGTAGAAAGGCCCTGGGAACTAGGGAACGCATCTTTTCTACAGAGTAAAGGAAATCAGTTGGAATTTGTTACAGGAGAATGAAAGCAGTAAATCATATTGAAACCCTCTTACTATTTTCAACAAATACATAAGATGAATTTATATTACCCATTACTTATGTGCAGATATGTGAAGATACGAGTTCAGAAACAGAGAAACTAGGTTTCTTTCATGTCAGTTACTAGCTTGACAGTCTCTGATGAATGGAGAAATTTCACAGTCCTCCTGTATGAAAAACTGATTGAAAGCCTACATCCTCTGAGAAGTGGAAAAGCAAAAGCTGTGTGCTCAGTAGAGTAAAGATCAAACCCTCAGTTATCCTATTCCGTTCTTATCTGTGTGTAGGAGGGCTTAGCTCATAGCACTGCTGAAATACAGTACAATTCTACTCTCACATTCATAAAGTATGTGGTTTTTGTTGTTTAAGATACATATAGTCAAAAGCATCAATTTTGCCTTCAGAAATTGTTATGATTATTGTAACAGAGTATGTTTGAATTCAATTCTGACCGGACATAGAAATCTTCAAAGCTACATACATAATAAGTGATTTATTTTGAGATAATTTAGAATCTAAGTACTATGCAGCAGGAAGGCAATCTGCAATCTCCTTTATAAAATATTTAGAAGTAATACCTATTAAAGGTGCCTAGAGGATATGTTTAGGAACATGATTCACATTTGAAAAGAAGAAAAGAAAACAAAATAAAACAGAGAGAACTGATGGGGTTTTTCTTCTCATCATCTCCCCATAACTGTTTTTACTCCTGCTTTTTAATTGCATTAAAAGCTAAGTCAGCAATTTTAGAAATGCATTATTACAGGTAAGTGTAATTCACTTAATTCACCTACCACCAAGATCAAATATCTTAATTCTTAAGTGTGCCTTTCCAAACTGAAGAGACTGCAAATCAGCTGCATCACTTTCAAAAGCCTCTCTTCCCACCCTTGTGTCTTGACCCTCTGCTGAGGGCATCTTATCTACTGCAGAGACATTAGAAGAAAACATGTGAAGCCAACATAGATATGTTCAAGCAAACATTTCTTCTTACTAATGTGTTTCCAGGTTCAGTGTGTTCCAGTAGTATTATTTTTCGTTTATTATTGCTGAGGAGAGAAGGAGAAGGACAAATATTCCCAAAGGAATATTCAGCCAAGAGAAATGCTTGGATGTAAGGTGAAAGACTAGATAGATCCTTTTATCCTATTTAGTCTCTAAGGTCTCTATTTTTTCCTGGAAGAAAAACAGATTCTCAGTTTTAAAAGCAACTATGCATGCATGCATTTTTCAAGTTCTCCTACTTGGAAGAGAGGTCAGAGCCCATGCTGTTGAGAAAGACAAATGAAGATGGGATTTGGTACTCTGCCAGACTGTCTTTAAAGTTTGTTCTTGTAGACATTAACATCACCCCTGAGAAGACTTTTCCTTTACTCTGAATTACAGTAGCTGTTATGTAACTCATTCTCTTCTGGCATTTTCCTATAATTTGGAGAGAAGCACTTGTGTTCAGATTCCTTAGTACCTGTACAAATTACTGTACTTGCCATTGTATATCAGTCCTTTATGTATTTTAATTTAAAACACTGACAGACTGCTGCCTGATGTCTGGGAAGGAATACTTAGTATGCTAAGCACACTTCTGAGTAAAGTTAAGATACATCTGTTTTACATACTATATTAGACAGTGCTGCAGACTAAATCATTGACACTTCCTACTTTGCTGGTACATTGTTTTTGCAAGAAATTGGGTAAAATATTATAAGATATGTAATGAGGTATTACAAATAATTCGTATTAATGTTATCTGGTTATGGAATATAGTACTTCAATATTGCATTAAACATCGTCTAGATTGGAATGAGAAATTTAAAATAAACGCATTTCTTTTCATGACTGCAACCTGCATTTGCCCCATGTGTCTCATACACCACATACATATTGTTCTAGTGTTTTGTACCTGTAATTTTTTTTTTGTAATTTAAAAGCCAACTTTTAAATTAAAGAGGCCCTCTTAAGCCAGTCAGAAAACCCCTTGTAATTTAATGGGAATAAACCAAAACAAAACAAACCTATACTGACAATATCCCTTTTTGAAAGCCATTTAAGATATCTAGGCAACATAAACTGGATTTTTTTTTGTCCAAAAGACCAGAGCACCAGCCACAGACTCCTGAGCTCTGCAGAAGACAGTGTGGTGAATTTGCTGTGCATGTCACAGAGAATACAAACCGGGAGACAGCTTAGACACCCTGATAAGGTCTCAACATTTTTATAAGAGACCCCACTAGACCTCACTGGAAGCAGGAACTTACCACTCTTCCTCAGTTATAAATTTTGCAATTTACTGTTATCCTTTCAAACATGCCATGTAAGGCAGTAGTATGATAATTAACCTGAGGCCCATGTAAAGACTGTTGTCCAATTACACTCACGAAGAAGGAAAGAAAAGCTGCAGAACTACAGCAGTGACTTCTGCATAGGAAAAATGGGTCTTAATGTCTTCACAAATGACTTGATGGGTATGGGGATCTTCACTACTGATAGGAGAAATGGACCTTAATGTCTTCAGGAACAACTAGATCTGAAAGAATCAAACAGGTTCTGGAAGAATGGCTGTAGGGGTCTTTAGGAGAAAGGGGTCTTACTGTCTCTATGAACATCAAGCCACTCAAGTTTGTTACAGAACCCAGACAGTTTGAATTTCTACACTTTATGGTAACAGGAGAAATGGGTCTGCACAAGTCTATTGCAGAACCCAGAGAGCCTGAACTTCAAAACTATAGAGGAAAATGACAATACATATTCAAGGGGGAATATGTATTAGGCAGTATGGGAAGTCCATACTTCCTAGTACCTCAGCCAATGGGGAAAGGAAGAGGACAACATGTGGTCGGGAGTTTAGGACAAAATGAGCCTGAATTCTCCAAAACCTGGAGACAGACCCCACAGGGTATGCCCTAGTGGACTCTCTCCCTTTATTCAAGTAAAGTTCCAGAACCCCTCCGTCTCCTTTGTGGACAATAGCTTTTCATAGCATCGCTTTTCCACACATTTCAAAATACTATGAAGCAGCAGAAAATATGGAAGCTTGCCCTCCTATTTTCAAGATATGTTTTCAAGACATTTTTTCACTCTCTCATATCAAGCATGCAGCATTACCATAGCATCTCTCATTTCAAAATTCACTCTCTCCATGTGGGGAGCTGTGATAATCATCCTAACATAAAACGATTAAACAAGAACCAAACAGTGCCCTACCCAACACTGCCTTCTCTGAGCTAGCCACAGCCCTTCTGCATGACATGATTTTCACCATTTGATTTGTCAAGCATTTAAACCTTACTGCACAACTATTGCATGGAGATAAAACTTCATAAAATGAAGGCCTTCTTTCCTTTGTAAAATCAAGGCTTAGGCCTGTTACTTCAGCTAGAGAAGGACCATAGGAAAGAGGCATAGCTAAATTACAGTTAGAAAAACATGCTGCAGGATTATCATGTGTTCACCTAGGGGTATGTGTTGATTGGCTAAATCAAGTCTGTTGTGCTTTAAAACTATGTAAGCATTAAGAAATTATAAAAGAGACTGATTGCTTGAAATAAAGGGCTTTTGGCTGGAGTTGTCGGTGGGGTTTGCGTGTGTTGTGTCTGTCTCAACAGCGACATCTGGTGGACCCGGACATGATTACCACGGGATGTGATAATACCATGGGAAGCGGCAGGATGATGTGCCATGGAGACGGGGCCCGGTGTAGCAAGAGAGCAGAAGAGTTCTGCTGTTGGTCCAGACCTGATTTAGACACTGTGTTAAGGTGAGCCCCACACGGCGAGCCACCAGGAACTATTTAAGATAGGAAACAATTTACCAAATGAGGAAATCCTGTAGTGTTGACTTGGAAGTCGCTTCCAAAGCAGAAGGGTGTTAAAACCACAAACTTTGCCCTTCAAAGTGTATTGCTGTGGGCATGATCTCAGGACTTCCCTGTGGATGCCAGGGAAGCATTCAGTGTGACTGCATGGAAGGCAATGGGGGAGAAACTTTGGGATCTCCCAAGGAGATAAAAATGCTGTGGGCTTGGCTCCCACCTGGCTGCTGCTATATGAAACTTTGAAGGGAAGTTGGAAAAAGTTCCTGGAAAAACAAACAGGACCAACAGGAGCAGGAGTTGGCAGAAGTTGCAGAGTTGGTGGCTGACATAGAGGGGGACATGCTGATGGATGAAGTGGAGGTGGGGGAGACCCCAGGTGCCTGCTCTGGAGAGCTGATAAGTACACCCAATATTGCTAGAGCAGAAGTAAAAAAGAATTCCGGTGGGTCCTCCTCGTACCTGTCTCCAAGAGACTGTGGGGGCCAGGCAGGGGAGGACCATGGGACTATGAGAATGGCTGTAATGTTAAAAAACCCATGCACATGGCTGAGGCAGGGAGTGCGACTCCTGTTGCTCCTGGAGGAGAGGCAGGCCTGTACTCTCCCTTGGAACAACCTTGGTACCATCTTTGGAAGCCTCCGGTACTCACTGTGCCCAGCCACACCGCCACTTTTACCCCCCTCCTCTCCCAGCAGCAACTGCAGTGGCTCCTGTCCTGTCTTCTCCCAGAGGCCTGGCAGAGTGCCCAGAAACCCTTCTTTCCCCCCACTTCTTCCCCACCCACTCCTGCATTCTCACTGTGTATCACGAAGCCGAAGAGGGTGGCGGGGGAGCAGGCAGGCCCTGGAGCCCACCCCACACTCTGCTCGGAGGACCCAGACACCTGCAGGGGGTGTTCGGGGGAGCCCATTCAGGGCTATGCAACTCCATCCGTGCATGTTTTTTCTAAGTGCCTTTTTAATTGGTGAAACTGAGTTGCAGAAGCTTCTGTGAAGCCTGTAGATCCACATTCGATAAAGATGGTAACCTTGTGACTTGCTGACAACTTAAACACATTCACAGTGCAAACATCAGTTTTGTGTCAGAGACACCTGAGAAACTTTTCTGTTATGTGTCATCTTTTAAGTGAAGGGATAAATGACCTGCAAGAAGTCAGTGTGTATGCATTCCATCTGCTGCAAACTCACTTAGTGCCCTTACAAATGCATATTCCTTGTGCTAAAAACTACGTTTTACTATGCATCTCAAGAACATTTGTGGCTTCTGTTAAAAGTAACTTCGTATTTTTAGGAAGCTGTGGATTGTGACAGGATTGTTTACTGGAGAGATTCAGGATTATCCACGTGAATGTAGTGTCTTTCTACATGACAACATAGTTATGTAATTCCTCGATTTGAGGTTCCTTAGCAAGGTTCAATTTTGTTGAAGTATTTCTTCAACAAAATACTTACATGTTGCATGATTGGTACAACTTGTCATGTAAGAGGTATACTGCGTTTTCAAAAATTCTGTTTTAAAAGTCTGATTAGGCCAAATTAATACTGATTTCCTGTTCAGTTACAAGATTGTTAGCTGCTACCACAAAATTTATGAACTTGTATACCTGAAAAAATATTTGCAATCCACAGACCCTTCAAAGAAAAAGATAATTGGCTTTAAAGTCTAATTCATAAGAGTTACTGGGAGCAACCAATTGGCTGAATTCCTTTCTTCACTCCCTTCTTAACGTTATCTACAAAAACTGTTCAAGGTTTATGTGTAATTGGCTTGTGATTCTCCACTGTAGAAGCAGAGGCACCTGTGCCAGCTTTACCATTTCATTTGTTCCCTTACCCTACAGTCTTAATAAGGTAAATTTATTGTGAATATTTTGCAATGAACAAACATGTTAGTGGTTCAAGTGTAGATTTTTTTCTCCTTGTTATTAAAATTTGACTTGATATCATAAAAGTTCAAGTACAGTGATGGACCAGTAAAGTGACTAAGAGTGATACCACCTTACAGAACAGATTTGCTCTCTGAGTATGTGTTAACTGCTCAGTGGTTGAATTTCTAACATTCTTTATTCTTATGGAAACAGGACAGTGGTGGAGAAAACAGTAGTATAGTCCTTTAGAATCATCTGAAACCATGGCTTTGTAGCTGTTTATATGCACTTGTCAGTTCTATACACCCACTGACTTACCAGTTACAGGTGCAAAACTCAGAGCAATATTGTATGACTACGCCTTTAGTACTTTGTCATAATCTTTAATTGTCCAAGGTTAAATCTATTGTACTGATAATCACAAATGGTATCTTACCATCTGTGAGCTGAGCAGGTTTAAGTGCAATTTGTCAATGTATACACTGTTGTCGCTTTTCTGACTAAAAACATTCATGGTATTCTTCAGCACATCTTGAAAACTGCCAGAGATTTAACGATTGTAATATGCCTTGTAAAACTATACCTTAAAAGACTCTAGTAAAATTATGCTTATATCAGGAAAGTACTGAGGGACATATGATATTGTCCTTTCTTTGAGCATACCTACTACTTGGAAAATCATGCAAAATGGTACCAGAGGAGTTCTGACTGTGAATGAGTATTTTCAATCATGTTTATAGCTACCATGACCTATTCTCAGTACTGAATTATGTCACATCACAACTGAATAATATGACTCTCTAGCTGTTCCTTCTGTGGGCCCTCCTCAATCTTTATTTCCTCCTCCTGTTTCAGCAGTTTTGCTATGGCTTGGTCCAGTACAGCTTTGTGGTTTTTCAGTGTTTCCAGAGTTCCAAGAAAAGATATCTGGACTTTGTCGAAGGCCTCCTCCAGGCTGATGATGTTCTCACAGAGACACTTGGGTGGACTGTCACGCTTGAGGCATCTCCTCTCAGCCAGGACCTGAGCACTGTAGACTGTTGTGCTTGCTCAGGTGGGCTTGGCCTTGCATGGGGGTTTAGTCAGTTCATCATCAAGGCAGTCCAGGGACACAGGGTGCTTGCAAATGTCCAGATTTCCTGCACTTTGTCGTTTCTCCAGTAAATCCATGTTGCTGCTATTTCAGTTATACATCAATTGATTGCTTGTATATCGTTCTTTGATGTTAACTGCTGTATGACGAATTTTTGGTTGCTTTCTTGTACTGATGAAGTCAGCCTGGTTTGATGTGGAGTTTGGATTGATTTCTTCTCATGCTGGGTTGGAGATCTATCCATCTCAGGTGTAAAATTCTACGTAGCAGAAACTTTTATAGGAACACTCAAGACTCTGAATTTAGTTCTGTCAAAACTTGAGTCATGCAAATTTTAAGTTCTGCTAAGTGTAAGTGTTGTAAAGTTTATACGAGGCTAAGGCTAAGTTCTGTTGAGTATAATTGTCATTAAGTTCATGTGATGTCAGATTTAAATTCTGTAAATTTGAAGTTTTGTTACAGTTAAGCTCTTTTAGGCTGAAGTTAAATTCTGACAAGTTTAACTGTTGTTAAGTTTCAAGTTTGATTCAGTTTAAGTTCATTAATTTCTGTTAAGTTATGATCAGATTGATTTCTGTTCCGTTTCAATGATGTTAACTTTAAGTTCTGTTTGGTTTACTCTGCTATGTTTAAGTGATGAGTTTGAGTGAAGTTAAGTTTAACCACTGCTGAAATATGCTCATTTAAACTGAAAGATGCAGTTCTTTTGTTACAGAGATAAGATTGAACCGACTGAAACAATTATGAAGAAGAATTGAGAAGCAACTGTTTAAGAAAGTAAGATAATAAGCTGTAAAATATGTGATGATTTGGTTTGCTAAATCCGTAAATTCACTGAAAATTCCATGGGTATAAATGTTTTGCATTGGTCAATTAAGATAATTGTTCATCTTTGCTGTTCCGTCTTTCATAGGTAGCACCGAAGAATGACTTACAGTTCTGAGTTACAGATATTACTGATTGTAAGCTGTTTAGTGCTTTCTTTCTTGCTTTTATTTTGCTTCATTGTTTTGTATACATAGATTCATGGAGAAGTATACTCTTGGTTTCTTAGATTAAGTTACTGTAGATGTATTATTGATTCTGAATATATTCTTAATATCATAGGATGAATTCACAGATTTTTATAAGAGGTATTACCCCTAAGATGTTATTTGATGTTATACATATCTTATGTTACACATAATCAAATAATCTCTTTGATTATTTGCAGTTTATTTATGGTACCATTGACTACTTAGGTACAGATGAATGATAAAGCTGGCTATCTTAGAGACTTTCACATACTGTTATGGCTATCTGCAACACAGGTATCACTTTAAGAAAGTTTTCCAACTGCTATTAACACAGGCTTGTTTCTAGGATATGTTAGGGGAACCCTTCCAGTTAAGGCCTTGGCTCTACCTGGTCAGGAAGCATGCCAACAGACCCAGGTGTTTGTGCACTAAAAATGTAATTGAGTCACAATTCAGACTTGTGAATTGTCTGAATTCACAGATTCAGACATATAGTATGATTGCTGATTCAGACATATAGTAGCTGGACCCTTTCAAGGTACACTTGGAGGCCTTGTCTGGACAGGTCCTCCAGGTCCTCATTATGAAACAGGGTACAACAGCTATAGCAGACTCTGGGTGATGCTACAGTATTTAGACAATTGAAAGTGTATTGTTCTAAGTCACTATCTTTATGTCGTGTGATACTGATTATGCATCTTACTTACTTATTTTGCTGGGTGTACGTTTACTGTTTCATTACATGTATTTCCTTGGTTTATATTGCCTTCACATTCATAGTGACAAACACACATGTTATCAAAAAACAAAAAAGAGGGAATATGACCTCTCAGGAATACTTAAATAATGCAATATTAACTCAAGTTTTTGCAGGCAGATCATCAGTCTTGATCCTCAGAAAAGCAATACTGGTCTGAAGATCTGTGTGTGTGAAACCAACTTCTGAAAGGTTTTACGTAAGAATCCACAATTGGGTGTCCAAGGGCAAGGCCTAGCTGATCTACTAACCTAGGGGAGAAGGTATACATGTGTTTTATTGCCAACAGGTCTAACATGGTCACCTGCCTGACCTGACAAGCATCAATCACCTCCAAGAAAATGAGGCTCAGCGAGAGGAAAAATGACCTAATCACCATCCAACCCTCATAGCTAAGACAGGAGCAGGTAGGGCTGCCAGGAAGATGGCTGTGACCTGGAAGCTTGAGGCAGCCTGCCAAGAGAGACCTTGTGTCCCACTGCACCTACCATCATGTTATTGTGGTCCTGATGACCTTCTTCAGCTACTCCCTGTTCCATGCTTCTGGAAAGACATTTGGTAATGCCAAAGTCAGCATTTTCCAGCTACTGAACTTCTTTNGGCCTGTTACTTCAGCTAGAGAAGGACCATAGGAAAGAGGCATAGCTAAATTACAGTTAGAAAAACATGCTGCAGGATTATCATGTGTTCACCTAGGGGTATGTGTTGATTGGCTAAATCAAGTCTGTTGTGCTTTAAAACTATGTAAGCATTAAGAAATTATAAAAGAGACTGATTGCTTGAAATAAAGGGCTTTTGCCTGGAGTTGTCAGTGGGGTTCATGTGTGTCGCATCCATCTCAGTAGCAACACACAACCAGCAGGACAACATCAAAAAGTTCCAATTTTTGTTAATTCTCTCAAATATACATGTAATGTTTTTCTCATTAAGTCAGCAGATACTTGAAGCTTTGGCTTATTTTACAAGGTTTTAAAAGTTTTTGGATAGCAGCTATCTTTTGCTGGCACAAAATCACTGTCTTTAGCACCTGGGTGAACTATAATGTTATGGACATTTAAACTTCCAAGAGGAGGCCCAAAACTAAATTCATCTGTTACTGGTTAAGAAATAAAAGTTATTTTAAAGTCTGATTTCTACTATAAGATATGACGAAGATATGACCAAGAAAGGACCAGATTGTATGTATTTGACTTCCATGTCATATTTTCCTTCCTATACTTAACAGGAAATAACGTCTAGGTCCTTTTGTTCCTGCTTCTAGCTTATTTCCTGCCTGTATCTAACAAATAGGATAAAAGCAAATCTGTTTTTAATGATTTCTTAAGTATTTAGAAGTTTAATTTCTAAACATTTCGGATCCTCTGGTCCTGAATCATCTATCTTTTGAGATTCTGTGTGTCATCAAAAATATCATTCATTTCACTATAAAAATAACATTTTTGCTTCAGTAACTGAAGCTGAGTTATTTCTATTGATATCCAATTTTTCTGGGTAAAAAAACCAAAATATGCACCAAACAGACTGAGTTGCAACACTCACTCAACAGGCACAATTAGTACAGTTTTTACATAATTATGTCCATCAGATTGCAGTTTATGTGCTGCTAGGTAGCTGAAACTACTACTAGATATGCAGCACTTACACTGTAGATAAATAAGAAAGTTTAGTCCTGAGGGAATTGAATCCAACATCTCTTTTCTAAGAACTCTGTATCATAGTTTGTTTTTCAACTGCCATGGTGATATTCTTTTCCCTGTCACAGGGCTATTTGAAATGTTTAGGTTATATTTTTAAGTCTTGAAAATTTTTGCAGAAAAGGTGCATCTATTTTACTACTACTTTAACAACACTGCCTGCAGGGTTAATATCAAGCATCTGAAGCCTGAAAGGGACCATTATCTCTAGCACTACTAAAAGCTACACCAATCAAGTGTCTCATTAAAATATTTATTTTTCCTAATTAATAATGTTGTTAATTAAAAAGGTTATATTTTCTCACAGTCATCTGAAAAACACAGCACACCAGAAGAATGTTAAAAATGTTTACTGAACAAACAAGCTATCCTAAGGAGCCTCAGCCATATAGGACTTCACATTTTCTCAACCAGAGATGCTGGTATCCTCTATTCAGTATGGGCAACACTATTTTTGTTGTGTGGGACTTGCTTTGCAAAACAAGAACAGAAATTCCTTCAAATACTGCAAAACAAGCTGTGCTTATTTTCCATCTGATAGACTGCAGCTCCATCTGGACCAAGATAAAAACTCAGACTATTCTAAATCTTCACATGATGAAGCAAGCTCAGAAGCCTTTCTAAGACCATAATTTTAAAATTTGCTTATTGAACAGGTCTATTTTTCACTATGAAAGTCTAGTGTAACTCCCAAGCTTTTTACAATTCTAGCTTTACAACTGATACATTTGTTGCAAAAAGTCAACTGGTAACAGAATCAAAGCAAAGTAACACTGACTAGAACCAGAGCTATATACATTTCTCACCTAAACGCATTTGGCTGAGACAGATCTGGATGGCTTCACATCTGAGGTTACAGACAAAGGCTAACAAAGAGCCACACAGTACATTGATGTCAGACCCAGAAGAACTGATGAGTTGAGATATGTAGAAGAACAGAGGATTCTCCTTAAACCCTTCTACCACCCTGCCCCTATGAAAGTGAAGTTCAGTTTTTGTTCTCACACATCCGTTTGCTCACACTGAAACAAACTGAGATGCCATTTTGTTTCTCATAGCCATATATGAAAGCCACATTCAGGTGTTGGCAGTTCATGGCTATGCAACCATAGTTCACCTGAGAACTTGTCTTCAGATCATTAGAGCTCTCAACCCTGAAGAACTAAGCGGTTTTTTTCTTGTTCGAACTGCAGTGCAGTTTCATATTAGCTTCAAGTGACTGATGAGAGTCAGTATGTGACAAAGGCTGCTTGGAGGAAGGAGCACGATATAATGAAAAGCCTGTTTAAAAGACAGCTTTTTTTTTACCTTCTTCACCAAACTTTGTACCAAACTCAACTCAGCTACTTGAACATTAGGCCCACGTAGGCAACTCAATGCTGTGGAGGCGTACAGAGCTATTTTAAAAATCTGCAATTTTATAATTTTCTTAAATTACAGGGGGAAAGTTGAGATTATTACTAAAGTACTTAAAAACTCTAAAGGTTAAATATCTGAAAAAAAAAGTTACCCGTGCTCTTTCAAAGCTTATGATTTAAAGAGAAAATGATATCCTTTCAACAAACACAATTAAGCAAAATGTACAGAGCTATGTAACTCTTCTATGTTCATCTTTGCACCTAATTAAGATTTCAGTATTACTGGAAGATATTTTTTCCTTTGCATGCATAATGTATTTTATTAATGTTTTATAACTTTATGAAGTTACTGAATTGCTCATATAGAATATAATTCTTATCTCTCTGTTTCAAAACCAGATGCAAGTGCATTTCAACAATTATTTTGTCACTTTTTAAAATATACACTGCATCTCCTTTCATAAAAACATGGAATATCCTCCCAACCATCTCTGACCCTAAGTGGAAGATTTAATTTGCAACAGATTCTGCAAGAGGTGGCAGAACTATGCATCCTGCAGGATACATCTTAGTACAGACACACACACAGAAAAAAAATTAGGAGTGACCAAAGGTCTTTCCTGATAATGCCCTTCATTGAACACACACCCCCATAATAAATGCATACAGCTACGAAGATTGAGCTTATCTTTGCCAAATGAAGCATCCTACTGAACTGATCAAGCACATTAAAAGTAAAACCCTTTAATAAGACTTACTAAACACCAAGATGACCCTGATTAATCAAAATTCAATTAAATCAATTAGATCATCTGAAAGAAAAGACAGGGGATCATGTTTAACAGATGTTATTAAACTCATAACAATTTCTTAATTTACATTTGAAGTTTCCAGCTTTTATTTCAGATTTGCAAACAGTTATTACATGCTAAGAAGCTTATCTGACTTTTCTACTTACGGTAGCAATTAAAAGATACTTTCTCTAGCACTGCAAAACTTGCCTCACTTTCACTACTAGAGCAGTGCCTATAAAATTATTAACATTATAATAAATTCTGTGGAATTAAATACAGAGGAAGCATATCCATCATAAAATCAGAGTCTATGTTAAATCCTTGAAAAGCTTTTCTAGAAGTGATTATTGACCTTTTTAAAATTACTACTTCCATTTAAGAATTTGAAAACGATGTCTATATATGGTAATGCATAAAAGCTGGAAAGAGTAAGTAATTTTTTAAGGATGTAAAATAAATGTGAATATAATATTATGAATAGCTGGCACTAAAGAGATTGCAAAAATTGTAATTTGCAATTAACTCATTTCACTTAACATGGAGACTCATATACCTGTTTTTTTTAAATTTTCCTGAAGCACAATTCAGAACAGTAAAACTTGACTGAAAAGCCCACACCAAACACCCAGCAGAGTGTGTGGATCTAGTGACCAAAGTCAAAAGGTGCAAGGATGATGCTGATGCAGGAAAAAGTTGCTCAAATAGCAGACTAACATTTAACCAAAAAATGTAACAAGGTTTTAGTGAATCAACCACAGTAGATGGATCAGCCATATCAGGACTTCAGAAATAAGGATATATCAATCTTTGACATTTGCTAGACTAATGTCTGTCTGATTTTGAGTTATTTTCTGAATGTTGGTCTGCAGCCACAATGTCCACTGAAGAACTTCATTTTTATACACTTCCAGCCATCGCAGCCAACATGCTCTCAATCCAACAGCTATCCCCAACAGGGGTCATGATGAAGAAGCCAATGAAACCAGTTGCTAACGGAATTCCAAACCATTTCTCACTGTCCACTCTTTTCTTCATTCCATCATATAGGCAAACCATTACATCAAAGTGACAGCTAAAATCTTCCTTTCTATAACAACTTACCAAGACTACAAAAATGGGTCCAAAATTTTATGTGGTGCTATGAGAAAACTTTATAATGCTCCTCCGGATTTATATTGCATAG
>VZTN01021116.1:0-73024 GCA_013400515.1 Erpornis zantholeuca
AGGAGAGGAGAGGAGAGGAGACATATGGCTGACAGCCATGGGACACACACTGACAGGGGGGTGAGGGCATGAAAAGCACCACAACTCACTCCCAGCTGGGAGAAAACCACCACTATTTAACAGCAGCTAAGAACAAGTACCGAGGTACACTGGCAAACCCCCAGAGCAGGGCAGAGAGCAGGGCAGAGGCTCAAAGCAGCGTGCACAGTGCTGAGTGCTCTCCCTCACCAGTGCCAATGGGCAGAGGATCTCGTGCACAACCCCAGGTCAGACTTTATCCCCAGTCCATCATGCCTGTTGGATCCTTCACACTATTGTCTCGTTTCTCCTGCTGCCATTGGCTCAT
Source organism: Erpornis zantholeuca (assembly GCA_013400515.1). NCBI lineage: Eukaryota > Metazoa > Chordata > Aves > Passeriformes > Timaliidae > Erpornis > Erpornis zantholeuca. The sequence goes on from VZTN01021116.1 coordinate 347, forward strand.
TACAACAATGCATTTTTCACCAATCATTCTCCGAGGGCCTCTTCCAATTGGTTCTTGCTTGGTCCAATTCCCGTTCCCGATGACATCACTTTTGTCTGCTGGAACAGTCTGGAAACCCCCCCTCCTTGCATGGTATCACAAATGCTACAAATGGTTACATGCAGATATTGCACCTGGTACACTATTGGCAACTCGGCAACTGCAGGGTAATTATCACAGAGAACATTAACCAGCCCAACTTCCACAATTAACATATCACCCCATGAACTTACTTAATTCTACAGAACCGAGATTTGTTCATAACACATACCTGAGCAAGAGAGCCAAGGGGGAGAGACCTCCGGCAGCAGTTCACAGGCAGGGGATGGGAGTGGCTTGCCAGTCATCACTGAATCACAGAAACATAGACAAATTACAGTTGTAAAAGACCTCTAAGATCATTGACCCCAACCATTAACCCAACACCATCACATTACTCAGTCATGTCCCCAGGGTCCACATATTATCCTCAGGGTCAGTCCTCACTGGAGTCAATGGCAGCAGCTTCAGAATCCCAGCCTTTGCCTTTCTTCTTCCCAGGCTGAATTTCAGGGCTTACCAGCATGGCACGAGCCGTGTGTGTGTCTGGACCTACAGGTGATCCACTTTTATTAGCTCTCCCCTCTTCTTAACTTTGCCACATGTGCTGTTGTATTGTCCCTTGAAGCTTTCCACAGTAGGGCTGAAGGGAAGCTTCAGGAATGGCTTCATAAGCACAAGATGTCACACAATAAATGCCAAATGTTGTTATCAAGCACAACTCCTAGACACACCCAGGACTGGCAGAAGTGCTTGACTTTAGGGAGGGCCCCCAAACAGGCTCTGGACATGTTTAGCTGCAAGGCTCCAACACAACTTCACACAATCCTGGCAAAAACTGTGGTACTGTCTCCACTCACTCAGGGAAAGACAAGTTTCAAGTTAACTGCTTGGGGCTTGCTGTGAGCATTCATGTGATCCCCAGCCCATCCAGATGTAGCTCCATTCATTCCCACTCTACAGATGGCCAGAGCAATCCGCTCCCTGTCATGTGTAATGAAGGGCAGGAAGGAGAGAGGATTTTTGACATGTTTAAATATTATCCAAAACAAAGAAATAGCTCAAAAGTCAGGGATGCATTTAAATAAAATAAAGCTGCCAGCAAAATCCCATATTTGTTACAGTTCATTCCATTTCATCCTCAGAGCCATTCCTCTCCAAACATGGCAGCTCCAGTAGTTTGGTGTCCAGATGTTCCCTGTCATACACTCTGCACTGCATCAAGAGCTTTTTTCCTGATGTGACTCCTTAAAAACAGTGAACTCTGATTCCAGGACAACCTGAGTACACTTTTCCATAATGAGGGGCGATAGAAAAAACATGGTTGTTGACTTGGCTAGTGAAACACGGGGTTTTTTGTTCTTCTCTTCATCTTTTTTAATTCTCCAGCTGGCTGGTAATCCAGCATCATCAACATCTTTTTGCATTTTATTCCTTAAGCCATTCATATTATACACATTCCTGTTTTTAAAATACAGATTTTAAAAGTGATTTGATGTGGCTTGGAATAGTGACATGCTTACACATTTATAAAAAATTCATTAACTCGGGGAGGAAAAGTAAAGATTGTATCTTTTATTTTTTTTTTTTTCTTCCCTTTCTTCATTTCTAGCATGTGAAATTATTTGCTGGTCATTTAGGAACCGCAGTGTCAAAATGTGGTTGCCCCATAGGGAGGAAAAGAGACAGTTCATCTTTGCACTTTTCAAGTCAGTTGTTAAGAAGTAGCTTTGGCAAAGGCCAAAGCCAAATTGATCCTTGAGCTGCAATGTGTAAAGTCTATGTTAGCAATTCTGCTCAGTTATTGAGAACACCTCTTCCCACAGTCCTTAAATCTGCCAAATCCTAACCAGAAGATGATGCTCTACAGTGCCTTTGTTCCAGCCTTGTGAAATCCCAATCTCCAAGTTACAGCTGCCAATTGCTTCTGTCTCTAGGCTGTCACTCCTGGACCTCCAGTGAGATCAGCAAAAAAAAAAATCCAAACAATTTGGAGCCCTTCTCAGGAACACTGAAATACCTAATTCATCTAAGCCATAAGGTGATAACTTGGTGTCCAGTTCAAAGAGGGACTTAAAAGGCTCAACTCTCACTGAACTCAGCAGGAGTTTAGGCACCTAAAGGTGAAATCTGGAGTGTAGAAGAGAGTTCAATGTCCTGTGCTCATGTAAAAGTTATGCATCACTTTTAGAGTGTCCTTCCACATCCCTCTGCCACCTCCCTTCTTGAGCTTTGTGGTGCCTTATGTGAATATATGACAAAATCAAATTTATGGTGGTTGGTTTTTTTGTTGTTATTGCTGGGACACTTCACAAATCACCAGTATTAAGCTCGAGAGAAAAATTAGAGGCCAAAAACATTAGTTCTGTTCAACTTATAATGCATGTAGGCCTCTGGCAAGGATACCCTTCAAACAAGGGCCCAATCCCAAGAGCAGTGGTGAAAACCCCATACCAAGTTGATGGTTTCTATGGAGAAGCTTTTAGCAGATTGTCTTATAACCACTGTATTAAGCCCTATTCTCTCACCACTACATAAAAAGTATAAACTACTCCTCTCCCACAGCAGAGGAAAATGTTTTGGTCTTGGGCACAACGAGTGATAGAATGTTCTGCCAGTTTCTTGATATGAACATAATTTTTTATTTTCCAGGCTATTTTTTCCTTCAGAAAAAAATCCCTAAATACCAGTTTTTGTTCTCTAGAAATATTTGAACCTGACATATATTTTTAATTAGGGTTATTTTATTCATTATGACACAATTACAAATCCCACGAGCTACTCATATCCAGACTTAGACTAAAAGGACAATCCACAAGATAAAAATTAAATGTTATCTGACTTTTCCTGTTATTTGGTCTCTTTTGTTAGAATCCCTCTGTTCTAAACTTGTTATGATATTGGATTTAAAGAAGAGTGGTGTAGAAATTCAACCTCAATCCATTTTGATACAGTGCTGCCTACAAGTCAGGTCTACAAGATTGTGAGGAAGAATTCTGACTGCTTTGTCTCTGTGGCATGAATTTCATACCAATATCAACTTGAAGGCCAGGCAGACCATCATATTAATAAAATATCTAAGCACATGCTTCAGCTGATACCTCAGGATCTCTAGTTTGACCTGGCCTTCAAGGCTTTAATGTGTTCTTTAGTAAATAACATAGCATTACAGAGATGTCCCTTTCTCTCCTGTCGGTTCAGGCATCAAAATCAAAGCGTGAAATATTGCACTGTCCTGTAAGATCTGCATCTTTCCAGATTCAGGTCTGAACCAATATTTTATGCAATGATCTGATCTCCAGCAATTTGCCTTAAAAGTGACAGGGATATTGCATGAAATACAACTTGCATTCAAGCAGTATGAAGGCTGAAAAAAGGGAATATAAAACAGTTGTGAAGTCTTATTTTTCATTGACACACAAGGCAGGGTTTTCAGCAATCAGTTAGCACTAAAGTGTATCATTTGATATCCAGTGTGTGTAATGATTTCAAGCCAACCTGAAGTAGCAGGATCTGTCATTCACTGGCTTTGAGCCCCTCAATGAGATGGGAAGAGTCCATTGATTTGCTTCCAGCCAGGGTCTGTGGTTGTCTCACGCCTGTCTTAGATTGTTCACAAGATGACAGTCTAACACCACAAGATATTAATATTTGAACTATCAAAAACTTGGGGCTGTCAATTTTTGTTTGAGCCTAAAATTGCCGTTGAGATTTTTATTTTTCAGTCAATTCGAAGTCATCCAAAGATGACTTTGAAGATGGCATGAAAGGGAAACAGAAAGGACCAGCTTTGATCAGGACAATACAATGAAGCTCTTTAGGGCTGAGGACAGGGTGAGTGACCCACATGTCATACAGTAGCAGTAACTAATAAAAACAATTAATAATAATAAAGTCAGAGAGCCAGTCAGTGGCTTAGTGACCTCATATAGGAGCATTCATCAGCGGGATTGACAGTTTGGGCTGCCTGGAGTATAAAGGCTGAAAGAAGATTATCACTAGATTCTTATAATTGTTTTATGAACCCCCTGGTGAATGCAAACAGGGACTATAAAAGCTCCTTTCTTACATAAGTTGACAATTAAAGCCTTGGCAGGCCAAACAGTAGTTTCTAGTCATGAAGTTTAATGCTCAAAGCAGATCTCTTTTTATTTTTTTTGCTATTTGGTCATGTTTTCTCCAGCTGGTAAATATGAGTCAGAAACAAAGTCTGGGGGAGGGTAGAACTGGCTGCTTAGAATCCAGCTCACTCTAAAATGGGACTTCTTCACACAGATAAATGTCAAGGAAGGCTCGGCCTATGTTAGTTAATGCTAGTTCTGGCTTTTCAGTGCAGCTTGTCCTGGAATGGGATGAGAACCCATCAGGCCAGCTCTGACAGCTGTCAAGCAGCACCCTGAAGGGTGACTTTTTCCACCTGAGTACCTCAGATGTTGGCAACTACAGAAGCCTGGACTTCACTGTGGACCACACACCTACAGGAAAGCTACCCTATCACACCCCATCTGCCTGTTTTCCTATATTTGCAACAAATAGGAGCTAGGAATTGCAGTGGAAACTGTGTATGCTTCCTTCTTCTTCATCATGTTCCTCCAAAGAGAGCATCTAAAGCTTTAGATGAGCTTTTCTAATATGGAACCCTGTGTAATCTTGTCTTACCACATGGCTGACCCTGAGGAGATGAGATCTCTTTGAGGAGATCTCTTTGAGGAGACATATTGAGGTCTCTTCCCACTGCAATTCTTTATGCTCCTATGATATAGAAATAATCTGACCTGGATAACCCTCTTCTTTTGTTGTTGAGTAGAGAGTACCAAAGCCACCATGAACTCCTGACTTCTCTTTGTCTTCCTGTAGCTGTTACACACATTTCTTGCAACATCATAAGAGAAATGAGCCCTTAGGCAGCATCTGAAATAGGAGAAGGTGATATCTTTGTGATACAGCCATACCATTTTCAGGGTCATCTGTTTGCCAGATATCTTAACAAATCTTCCTGGGCTCCCAAGGAACAAATTCAGGTCCTTCTGAAGGTTTCAGAGAAGGATTTTGGTTTAGGGATGGTCCTTCAGCTCTCAGAGGTGTTTCTTCATTAACTGCAGAAGCAGTATGGAAAGACCTGTTGGCTGCCTTGGGAGACTAAAATTGGACAGGGAAGACATTTTACTTGATTGAGTTTTCTGAGCTCCTTTCCCAAACATTACCTGCAGGAAGGAAGAAGTGCTCACAGGCAGGAGTGGGAAAAGGAAATGAGAAAATATTTGACTAGTATAGCTGGTAGAGAGAGGCAGTGAAAAAATATGACAAGAAAAAATTTGGGGATATAAAGATAAGGATCGCAGATATGATGAAGATGGTTTGTTATTTTCTTGAAGGACAGGGAGAGTTTAGGGAAATACCAAACTTTTGTTATTGGCTGATCCTGAATTAGCTTAGACTCTTGAATGGTGGATTACACGTTCTGAAGGAAATTTCAAGTAAGAGCATAAACACTGGGACAGCTTCCCTTTGCAAGGCTCTTTTAGATGAAGAGGAAATCTGGGGCTCTGCATCTTCTCCTGACCTGGTAAAGCTCATGTTTGTACCACTGTGCAGTCACAGAGAATGGCCAAGAGGACATCTCATCTTTTGGGTCAACATTTCCGTACAAAGTCCACTGGTGGACAGGAAACATGAGAGGGACTGGGAACAACTACAGTCTACTGGGATAGAGAGAGGAAGCAAAACCCAGCTACACCGTGAGGAGAGGATATTAACAGGGCAGGTCTGACCTCTCCGTAGGGACAGAAGATGTCTAGTAGAGGACCAAGTCCTGCTCCTGATGCAGGTGCCAGATTCATAAAAACACCTGAAAGATGAAAGAAGTGAGTTTTAAATGCTTGTGACTCGGACAGCTCTGCCTCCAAAGGGCCAGGAGGGTTTGGTGTCTGTTAATTGGGTGGAGGTGCTCTGCTCTTTTATTGGGTTGAAAATGAGATACATTAAGAGGCTTTTACCTCAGCATGCCTGTGGCACTCTTTGTCCTTCTCAGCAGGGACAGCAAGTGGCTTGCAGGGAATTGGCAGGGAATGAGCATCTTTCTTGTCATTAGTTTTGTGAGCAGAACTGCAACTGATACAAACTCCCCAAGGGCGAGGCAACCTGGGCAGAGTTACAGGAGAATGATGAATGCAGAGACCTGCAACAGAACTTTCTTGTTGCTCACTAATTACAGAAGCTGAAGATACTGAGTTTTCTCTTCCACTGAATGCCGAGTTACCAAAGCAGGCTGAAAAACCTTTGCAAGGATTTAGCCTGAAGCAAGTGTTGGGAGAGGGAAAGAAGTTACAAGACTAACAAGTAGTTTATGCACCCACTGTTTCATCACATAATAATCTAACATTAACCATGTACCAAAAACGCCAGTCCTTTACAGCTTTTCCCCAGCTCTGATCACTCCAAGAAGCATTCACTCAGGCTGAGCTGAACAAAACCCTTCATTCATTACAGCCCGGTAGGATGCAAACAACTTCACAACTTGATAATCCCTTTCAGCCCTTATTAAATCAGCAACGCGCTGCAGGTGGGAAATCAGCCTGGAAAGGAGAGACGGCCCTTTACGCACTTTGCCACAAAGCATAGTTTTAGTCACCAAAAAAGATTTCCAGGGCTTCCCCTGCCTGCCTCCCCTCCCAGGAGGCAGACTCCCAGTGTCCTGCAGCAGATCACACGAGCATCGTGTTTGCATTACGCGGTGGTGATGATGTGTTTGTTCTTGGCACCGAGGGGCTCTGACTCCGCAGAGCTCCAACAATGACAGTGGAAATCTTTCAAGCCTCGAGCTGGATTTGCAGCTTCCCCCGCCCCGTTGCGACTTGGGCTCGCGCTGCGGAACACAAGACTCTTTTGTGGAAAAGGGAAAAAAAAAAAAAAAAAAGGAATCCCACTGAGATTTGTTTTCTGTCAAGAAAGAATGGATTTACAGCCCTCAGGACATGGCCCTGCTTTTCAAACACAGCCCCCAAGCAGTGGTCGGATGCTCGTATCAGAAGTTAGGCATGTATAGGCTGACTTTATGTCCACATTTGTAGATTTGATGTTCCATTAATGAGCCCAGCATATGGGAAAGTAGGAAAGGAACAACCCGTGGCTGGTTTTATTGACAGAGCAAATTTTCCCCAGCGCAGTGCAGCCCTTGGAGTCACCTCCACAGCACTGCTGCCCCTCTCAGATGTGGCCAGATGTTCTACTGGTTAATCAAAATATGACAATTATTTTTAATTGAAGATATAATTTTAACATATGCCTTTTTTTATATTTTCCTCTCAAAGGCTTTCTAAGTTGACTCTACTTACCACCTTTTAGTCTTTTCTTCCTTCCCAATTAAAAACTCTCAGAAGAATAAGCAGGTTCTTTTAAAAACTGAAGTGTTGAAGGGAAATATTTAATTTGAAAAAATCTCAACAGGGGTTTTGATCTAAAGCCAGCATTTTTAGTAAGAATGTTTCCATGGTTGGTTTTTACTTTTTTTTCCCCTAAAATAAACAAAATTCCAGATTGAATTAAAAATTTCCATTCTGGTTGGAAAGCCAGTCCTTTTCTGTTGGAAAAATACTTTGATGCATTAAAAGAGAAAAAAAAAAAAAGTCTTTTGAAAAACACCTGACTTCTATTTAGATGAAAACTAACCAGCTGAAAATCTCAAACCCCCAAAGCATCAGACACTAACTCTATATGCAGTTTGCATTCACACTGGCAGGCAGCAATATCTTTTTCTTCCAAAATGCCTTCAGCTTTCTGTCTGTTTTCAGGCTTGCCTGCATATGGATTTAAGTTTCAGGGTTCCTAACTTATATATATAGATATGTACACATACATATATACATGTGTCTATGTATATAGAAAAGTCACTGTGGTTTCATCCTCAGACTGTACATAACTGTCTCCTCTCTTGTTCCTGGCATTGATATTTGGGTCCTATTTGTATGGGGACATTGAGAAAAGGAGCTGGAACGAATTTGCCATGAAGTGTCTTGGGGCCTACAAACAACTACGTGTGTTTAAATTTGAATTATTTGTCATCTTGGGTCCAAAGGGGTAGCTCTGTCTGGAACAGAAGCCACTCTGTTTCGGGGTTGAAAAGGCACATTTGCACACCTTGTCGTTAATGTACCATGTTTAGTAAAGTTTATGCTTCGTGAGGTAAATCAGGGAACAATGTCATTTCATAATCTACAGAGATTTGAAGAAAGATTCCCATGTCCCAAAGCACTTTTCCTCCCTCCCCACAACTTTATCAGATGAAATCAGTGAATAGCAGATATTACCCTTTCCTGCAAAGTTTGCAGTCACTGAGATTTTAAGGGCATTATGAAAGGATTTGGCTTTTAAACAATGCTTTAATTTTCTATTACTGTTGTGTCCCATTTTCTCCCAACCTTTAGATGCTATAAAAGAGAAGAAAAAGGAAAAACACTATTCTTTTTTAACTCTGACGATTCAAGGTGAAAAAAGTCTTAGAGGAATCCCTCATCAGTGACTTTTTCTTGTCACAGCAAGTGATAAGAAAACAAGTGTCTGTATTCCCAATTTGCCTTTTGCCTTCTCAGAGTACTTTTTAAATCATCAAAGAATGACAGAATGGGTCAGACTGGAAGGGACTGAGGTGATTAATCTGGTCCAAACTCCTGATCAAGCAGGGTCATCCCAGAGTGCAGGATTGCATCCAGGGAGTTCTGGAATATCTCCAGTGAGGGAGATACCACACCCTCTCTGGACAATCTGTTCAGGGCTCAGACACTGCACAGGACAGAAGTTCTGCCTCATGTTCAGGTGGAACTTGCTGGGATCAGTCCCTGCCCGTTCCTGTGGTGCCATTGCTGGGCCCCCGGAGCAGAGCCTGGGCCCTGCTCTGAGCCCTCCCTGCAGACAGGGACACACAGGGGTGAGGTCCTCTCCAGGTCCTATGGTTGTGATTCTTCATTGTGTTCTTTTGGTGCTTGGACCATTTGAGGTGTCGTGGTGTGAGAACATCCCGTGACAACAAGTGTCAGTCATGTTGCAGATGCTTCAGGAGCAGAAACCCCAAGTAGTTCAGACCAGATGTTCATGTTTAACTTGGTTATAAGTGGGTGATGCAAGTTCCAGGCATGGTGGTGAATCACCTGGCGTTGAACCAGAGCAGCTATGATAGGAACCAGAAGATCTTTAAGGTCCCTTCCAACACAAACCATTCTATGGTTCTATAATCCAGTGATTCTTACAGATGCTACCCAGGGTTGATGGTTTGGTTTGGGGGGGTTTTAGCTGCCTGGAAGCTGGTTAAAAAATTAATTACTTTCATTTTCATTAACAGTTTGTTGGTTTGTTTCTTTCATGGAAATTTCACCTCCTCTGTTCTCAGCCAGCATGGTGTTTGTGCATGTTTCCTCAGAAAGGCTGGAGCTGTATGAATGGATGCTGAAACAAATCTTTAGTCCTTTCTGTTTGCTCACAGTTGGAAGGGAAGCTACATTAATATTGAGAAAGTTTTGTAAAAAAACCCACAAGCCTGGGGACTTGGAGTAGGGATTTTCTCACCTGTTTTCTGCCTCTGCTGCCACTCTGAGACTTTCTCCAGGGAGCTTAAGGACATTTTACACCATGAAGTTTGAACTTCTCTTGCAGCTGTTGGGAGCCTCTCAGAGGCCATTGCCCCAGGCTCTCTGCTTACAGCACTGAGTCAAGACAGCAGGAAAATGAAAAGCATTTGCTGAATTTTAGGTGAAGATGGGCTGATTTGGAATCTGTATAAAACTTTTTCCCCAGAAATAAATATTCAGTTTTTTCAGATTGGACAACTCTAGTGAAAGGTGTTCCTGCCCATGGCAGGGGGTTTGGAACTAGACTATCTTTGAGGTCCCTTCAAAAGCAATTCTATGATTTTATGATTCTCTTGGAAAAAAAAAAAAAAAAGAAAAAAAGAAACATTTAAACTCAGCCATTCCTCTAATAACCTAGGGGAAATTTCTCCCATGCACAAACAGCCTGGCAAGTCTGTCTACAAAAAGATAAAGTAGGATTATATCCAGTGTTCACAGCATTGAGCTGGGCAGAGCAGCAGAGAGGTTCTTGGAATGTGTTGAGCAAGGCAGATATAAACCAGCTGAGGACCTGTCCTGCTTTATTCTCTTCCCCCATACAGACTTCATTGATATGAGCTAAAATACAGTGATTGGAAAAGGCATTCAAAGGGGAAAGCAGAATGCAAAAATTCAAACTGGGGCCAACCCAGGGAGAAAAAAAAAAAATCACCTGCCAATAAAATTGACACGCAATGGGAACAATTGCAAGTCTGGAGAGGAAAAAAAAACATTCTGACTGTTCTCCACAGCATGGTATCTTCTCTTAGAGCAGAATGACTGAATTTATTGAGGTCATTCATCCCCTGGTAATTTGGCTACTGTAATATATTTCACAAGTGAGAGGGAAATAGCCTGATGAGACAGCATGTGAGAATCCAGATCACTGGGGGAGGAGGTTTATCCAAATTTATAGTCTCCAGTAAGGATCTGGCTTTACAATTCACAGTTACTCTCTCTCTCCCTTTAGCCTTGAGAAATCTGTGCTGTTAATGGCCTGTGCTTAACATTCTGGTGCAAATTCAAATCTCTGTGGTGCTGGAGTAAAATCTTTTGAGATTGATAGACTGGGTTTGGAAAAAAATAATGATTTTCTCTATATTTGAAAACTACTTTGAATGAACTTGAGCTCTCACAGGCTGTGATGCTTTCTTAGAAACACCTAGAATATAGAATGAGTGTGGAGTAATCTAATCTGGATGTGGGCAAACTTACATTTGGATGAGTTGCTCCATGTATGATAGAAATTTGGATAACCTGTGCTGCTTCTGACTTTCTCCCCTAAGCTGCCCCACACTGCACTGCCCACACCATGGTCTGTATCTTCTTTTTCTTTTGCTTCTCTGTGGGTTCTCAGGTGGATTTCTCTTCTCTACTTCACACCTGGATAAATGGATCATTGTTTTTCTATTTCTGGCTCCTGACACAAGCTGTCCGACCACTCAGCTTCCATGGATGACAGAGTTTATTCTGTTTATTCTTGATTCCTGTGAGGAGAACCTCCCTTACTGCCACATCAGGCCTCAAGATACCAAAATATTCCTGAGATTGAGGGGCAACCACTTCTAAGACCCAGGCCAAGGCTAACACAAATTAAATGAGAAGGGATATCTGTAAAAATGTCAGAGACAATTACAGAATTGATGGTTCAGATATTAATTTTTGCAGTATTTAATGTGAGTTGCAAGGATTGTTCAGTGCCAAAAAAGCAAAATTTTCTTTTCCCCAGGTTGAGAATATTCTTTCTAAATTTGGAGTCAATGCCAGAAAAAAAGATTAAGAAAATGGATGCATAAGCTCTACAGAGAATGCAGTCTTTGGAATTTACAGAACACTTAAAGCAGAAAATGAAAGCAAATCAAGTACAAATAAGTTGGATTTTTTTGCAAAATAAACCACTCAAATTTTTCTTGTTAAAATTATTACCTAAAAATATCACAATACTAATACTTTCCTATTAAATCTTTTTTTTTTTTTTTTTTTTTTTAAGAGGTCTGTTTCTGGCATCAATTACACAGGAAGCCAGACAAAATTACAGTGGTGTTCTTTGGTCTTAAAATATCCATTTATTAAAGCTTTGATTTCCAGCTGCACATCCCTCCTGCATGGCAACCTCTGCTTGATAAGAGTATTAATTAAGCCATGCTAATGAGGACAGCGAGGAAGGGTTTTCCCAGCTCTCACACTATTTTTCAAGCATTGCCAATGTCAGCCCTCTCTCCTATCTCCCCCCAGCTTTGCTGTCTCCTGTGTTTCTTCGGAGGGGAAAGAGAGTTTAAAGCAGCAGGTCATAAATCACCAGACATGCTCGTTGTAACAGGATGATCCCCTGTTAGAAGAGGATTTCCCCTCGCCCTGTGAGTGGGAGTAATTGTTCTGTGGCTCCTGGTTTCCCTTTGAAGCACGTGGGAGAGGAGCATCCTCTTTTGAAGCCCAGCTGTGTGACAGGAGCAGCAGCAGAGGAGGGAGGTTCTTCATGGCTGTGCCAGGGAAGTTGTGTGGGAGGGTTCCAACTCTCTGCTCTGTTGCTCCCCTCCTTGGACATCACCACTGGAAAAAAAAAAACCTGCAAAGAGACAGCCTGCAGTCCTCTGGAAAGGGGATTAAATGGGACAAAGAAAACGTGAATGCAAGGCAAATATCTTGCCTTAAAACACATGCCTCAGCTCCCCCAAAATTTCTAGGATAATGGCATGATCTAATGAGACACTGATTGTAGAACCATAGAATCATAAAATCATAGAATCAGAGAATCTCAGAATGGTTTGGGTTGGAAGGGACCTTAAAGCTCATCTTGTTCCCCTGGGATTGGCAGAGACACCTTCCACCAGACCAGATTGTTTCCAGCCATGTCCAACCAGGCCTTGGGCACTTCGAGGGATGGGGCAGCCACAGCTTCTCTGGGCAATCTGTGCCAGGGCCTCACCACCCTCATAGTCAAGAATTTCTTCCTAATATCAAACCTAAACCCACCATCCTTCAACTCAAAGCCATCACCCTGTCCTATGAAAATAAAACACCACAAGGCTTGAGTTAATCCATTGCCTTCCCTTCTACCTGGTACCAACATAACCACTTTTTTTTTCTCCATTTCTGCCCTGTGTTGCTTCCCTGATCCTGTCTGTTTGGTTTGGGTTTGAGGCTCCTCAGACCAGCCCTCACATCTTTGCAGAAGTGTGATGTCAGTGCCAGGCCCATCAGGGCCGCAGGTGCTGTCACGCTACCAACAGACATATACAAATCCCTTTCTTTTTTTTTCAGTCAGTCTGGTGGTCTGAGGTTTAATTCATTAATAAAAGAAGCTTGGATGGCAGCAATGGCAGGGTAGCAAGCCCTAGCCTTGTGGCAGGAAGCAACACACGCTTTTCCTTTCAAAAACAAACAAGCAAAACTGTGGCGAAAGTTCCCCTGGGCAGCGATGGAACATTTGAGCAAGGTCTGTGGAGATTGCTGTCTCCAGCCCCGAGGGGTGGGAATGCTCTGAGGGCTTTCTGCTCTGTTTTTCCCTGTTATGGCCAACTTCCTATGTATAGGATAAAAATAAGCCCTGAGTCCTCCTTCCGTCCACTTCATTAGAGACATCCCTCTGTGCAATAACAAAACAGGCCCAGAGGAAGCGACACAGACCGAAATACAAGAATGATAATTTTCCTAACACAAATAAGCAGGCAGAGGAACTCATCTAAGGAAACAAGGGAATGAAGGCAAAGCCACAGATGAGCAAGCAGTGGAGCCAAGAGCTATGCTTAGGCAACGCAAGCCTGCCTTGGGCATGACTCCTGAGCCATCCCCAGCTGGGAAAGGCTGAGCAGTCACCTGGCGTGGACATCCCTGCAAGGGGCTGACCTCCCCCAAGCCCACACCCCATGAGCAGCCAGACCTGGAGTGACCTTCACCCTGCTTCTGGGCAACGTGGCAATGGGAAGAGTCTCCTTTCCCTCAGGGTGGACCTGGACTGACCCTTAGCCAGCCCTAACCGTTTCTTTCCCAGGGCTTCAGGAGCAAGTGCTTCACTTTTCCCAGTGTTTCATGTCAAGAAAAGCCATGAAACAGAGAGGCACAAGTTAACAGGAAGGATAGCAGCTCTCCAAGTCCAGAAAAAAAAAATGGCTGGGCTCGGTTCACTCTATTATTTTCCATTTGGAGGCACTGATGCTGCTGTTCTTCAAAATAACCTCAGCCCAAGTGTTTATTTATCTAGAAATTCATCGTGGATGCTTGCCGTGTGTTGTAGTTCTGTTTGAAAAGCTTCAATCATCAAATCAAGGACAGGAAAAACAAAAGCAGATCCCTCAGCTGGCTGGTCCCTACTGCAAAAAGGAAGCAAAGAAAACAAACCAGAGGCTGAATGTTTCTTGCTGTAAATGATCAGTGAATGTCTCTGAACCCTAACTCTGTCCAAGGAAGCCAAAATGAGTTTGTGAATGACGTGTTAGGTTAAAAAGAACCGTATTCATAATAAATAGTCTTAGAAACCATTCTTTCATGCGCACTCCATTTTCACAAAGTCATTTTTATAGGTAAACAGCCAAGCCCTCGCTACCCAGGAAGTTAATGGCTAAGATAAGGAGACCTGAGGCTGTGTCTCTTTTAGAAAATTAAACATGGCCTGGACCATTCTCTGGCCTCAAGGCCAACTGGCACAGAAATGCCTGCATCCATTCATTAACTCTCCCACTTTCCAAAACAGAGCAGCTGTATCCAAGCTGCCAGCTGGGAATGGTCCCTGGCTGTGCCGGCTGCCGAGCGGTGCCTAGAAACTGTTTGGATGGATGTCAGAGAGCCGAGGCCAAAAGTGTCCAAGGGACCAGTCTGAGGACCAAAAGCAAATTAAAGCACCTGGGAATGCTCCTTTGCAATGTGAAAAGTGTGGATGTTGCCCAAGAGTTTGATGTCATGCCTTGGAGCAGCATCACTGGGCCTGTGTCATTTAGCCAGAAAGCTTTGCTCCTTCATTCATATCTTGACTCCACACATGTGCCTTGGGGAAGTGTTGGGAAACCAAGTGGAGCTTGGCAGCTCTGAAGGCTTCAGGGCCTCTTTCACATCTGTATTTTCCTTTACCAGTGGCCCCACTACCAAAAAGGGACACCTGGGACATGAGGGTTTCCAGGTAGGGGTTCAAACCTCACCTGTGCTAGAAAGAAAAATTTATAGTACTCGAAAACCACAAAAACTTAGGCACTCCTGGGATTTTAAGTCTGATGTCTCATCCTTGTTAGGCAGCATGTCAACAGGCGACACCACTCATACTTCACGTTAAGGGTCCTCCTGGGGAACGTCTCAGTGGCATAACCACCTATTAACAGGGGAAGGAATGGGAGGGGACTCAAAATCCTTAACAGCTACACAGGCATTTCCCACAACCATTATTAAATTAAACCATTGAAAAGCCCCTCTGGGGCTGGCCAGGGCTTTGTGAGATCCCTCGTTTCCTCTGGATTAATGAATTATGCAAGTCAAGAGGGGCTGGACAGAAAGGTGCAAATAAGAAGCTTGCCAATTCCCCAGAGTAACCACCTGCAAAAGTGTTTAGGAGCAACACCTATCAGGCACTAAAAAGTAAGAAAAGGAGTAAAATATCTGCAGGTCTTTGGTAAGAGACAAGGGGAGAACTGAGCCAGGGAAGTGTCACCTTGACATGAATCTAGTCTGGGCACAGAGCACACAGGAGTCATCAAATTGCTCCTTGTGGTCCCAGGGTTTGTTCTGCTCATATGGCAGGCACCTGCACTTTGTTGGAAACTTGTTTCCATTCATGTGAGAGAGTCCCAGCTTCAAAGCAAGCCTTGTGACTTTTGGTTCCTGTGTGTGAGAAGGGTATTAATGAATGCAGTGTTAATAGATCATCTGCTTGCACGCTTCCCCTCTTAAATAAAGAAGATATTGGTTGAACCCTCTTTTCCCAGCACCTGCAGGCTTCTTGGATGCTTGCAGTGTGAGGCAAAGGCAAGACAACAACAACAGAAATAGACTTTGAAATCCAAATAAATAAAACCTCAGACCTTAATGCGAGGAGAGTTTGAAGACCAGTTCATAACTGAGTTACAGAGCATGGATGGATAATTTCTCTTGAAACTATCTGAATCCAAGCTCAACATCTAATATTCATCCTTGCAGTTTATGGAAGCTGGGAATCAGAGCCAAGACCTGTTACTCCTCTGGGGTTAACACTCCTCCTAAGCCATTTCAGCAGAGTGGGAAACCTTCCTCCCTTCCTATTTTGCTAAAAAATGTTGTTTCCTCATCATTCTCCACAGGATTTTTCCAGAGAACAGGAGACAAGCAGTATCCCAAAGACTGGATCCAGCCGTGTCTCCATGGATGATGTTCTCATCTTACTACAATCTACTGAAAAGCTAGTGATCATCTTTTCCAATATCCTCATTTTTCACAAAGCTTTGTGTGACTAAATTGAATAAAGAGAATACTGGACATTTAATTTCATCATGCAGCTCTTATCTGCAGTGTTTAACAGCTGTTGATGCTATCTTTGCTTTAAGAATTCATGGGACATTGGTGTGAATCATCTTTCATAAATACTATAGTTGGTTGGAAATTTTTAAATCATTTTTCATAGCAAAAACACAATTCCTAGTAACCAAAACACTATGGGAAAACATTGGTTTCAGTCAATCTCCTGACTCAACATATGTTTAAAAAAGAAATCACTGAAGTGCTGTATTGGGACATTAAAGAAAAATTAAGGAGGTTGTTTGGAGAAAATTAGACTAACTAGAGATAAAAAATAATTGAAAATTGATAAAAATAAAATAAGATTTATACTTAGTGACATCCTATATTTAATTTAGTGCAAATCAACCTTTAAAATTTTTGTCCTGAGAAGCTGTGGCTGCCCCATCTCTGGAAGTGTTCCAGGTCAGGTTGGACAGGGCTTGGAGCAACCCAGAACAGTGGAAGGTGTCCCTGCACAAGGCAGGGAAGTTGGAACAAGATGATCTTTAAGGTCCCTTCCAAGTGAAGCCATTCCATGATTCCATGACAATATAAGGTTTATTTTCTCAAGGTTTAGAGGTTTTTATTAAAATCCTGGGCATTTGTATCTTTGTTAGTGTGCTGTACTGGAGAATGTCAAATATTGTAACAAAACAGTAAAAATTATTCTCTGCCCATCTGCAATATGGACCTACTCTAGGGCAATGCTACCAACTCTGCTTATAACTACACCTCAGAGGAAAGCACAGGGAAGGCTTCCAGGGAAGAAAAAGTGGTCTCAGAGAAAATAAATCTGTTTAGCTGACATTTGGCAGTGCACTCAGCGCTGTCTCACGTTGAGGGAAACTGCAGTTGTCACAGCACGCTGACTTCAGGGGTTATTGCTGTGCCTTGCCAGCAGGTTTAGCATCTTTTGAAGTCAGCCAGCTTTCCCTAATGCACTAAAACTCATCACCAATCACAGATATGCGTGTCCTGCCGGCATCTTTGATCCTCAACTTCACTATCCATTTTGCTCTCTCTGTTCATTGGTCACAATGAGTTATGGCAGCTGTATCCTACATATTGTCCAAAGCTCTTTAGCTGTCCAGCACATCATGGAAAGTTCCCAGGAAAGCTCCCTAGTTGAAAAGTAACAACTCTGCAACATAATTCTCAGCACCATGTGCAGTCATTCATCAACAACACTTCTTCTGTGGAAAGCAATGGGCAGATCAGTTACAGAGCAGAGCTGTAATGTGACCTGCCAGATAGATGGAGATCCCCACGGAGAATTCACAGACTGCACAAAAGAGAATAGAAACTCCTCTAGTGTTTCTGGAAAGAGGAAGAGCTCAGCACTTGGATTAGTCTGGGCAGAGGGTGAGAGAGTCCCTCTCTACTCTGCACCACTCTGTTGCATAACCAGGGCTTCTAGAAATAAATGAGAAACAGAATTAAATAAAATTATTTTTTAAAAGGAGCTGCTTTCCTCTAGGAATTCCAGTGACATATTAAAAGAAATAATTTACGCATGGCTGCTCTGTGCCTCAGCGTTGGCTGTGCAATCACTCTTAGTGCTCTGCTAACAAGAGGCTGCTTTTTAACAGGAGACTCCAGCCAGAATGCAGCCTGACATCCACGTTCTGAAATAACAGCCAAGACCAAACTTTTGTTTTATTTTTGCATTATCTGCCCAAAATTTTTCTCTTCTGAAAAATCAGTGTATTGAAGCACTGTCTATTTTTATTATGTCTTCATTGTAAAGGGATTTTCTACTTCTCTATTTTTTAACACCCTCTTTTTTACTTTTTAACTTCACACTGTCAC
The DNA here is from genome assembly GCA_013400515.1 of Erpornis zantholeuca. Taxonomy (NCBI): domain Eukaryota; kingdom Metazoa; phylum Chordata; class Aves; order Passeriformes; family Timaliidae; genus Erpornis; species Erpornis zantholeuca. Next base: position 18,289 of record VZTN01021116.1, read on the forward strand.
ACATCTAATTTCAACAGGTTTAAGCTGTGATGCTCAAGTCTACTTGATAAGGAGGTGCTTGCACTGATCCCAAAGTCACAAGTAAGAGGGATATGTTGAGAAATGTAGAGAAAGAAACTGCTTTCTTAAAATTTTGTTCTTCTCATAATTTCCCACCCACGAGGCTGAACCCAGATATTTATGAGGAAGTTATATTTTATGTATCTTGATGAGCATTTTGAGGGAAGTGGGGTGATATTAAGATTGGTTAATTCAGTGTACTTACATTACAAAAGGCTTAAAAAGGAAACTGAGCTCTCATCTTAATAACTGAGTAGAAACAGAACTAAGAGTCAGTTTATGTAATACAGAGAGGTCACATGAAGTTCCAGGCAGATGAGTGTTGTTCAACATATTCATAAAATCTGGGAAACAGTGACTCATGAAAGAACAGAGGTTGGAGATTATAGGATCTCATTAGGATCTCATGACACTGAGTGATACTTGTTGTTGATGAGATATCATGGCACTGAAAGAAATTCAGTGTTGATAGATGCAAAGCTAAAAATAACCCTAATTATACATATGTCACAATATTCCTAATTAGCTATTACTGTTCACAGGGAAAATGGGGTTTGTGGCTAATACTCTGAAAACATTAACCCAGTGCTCAACAATCATCAAAGAGGCTGATAAAAGACACTGGATTATTAGAAAGAGAACAGAGAACAAACCAGAAAACCTCATTATCTCATAGTAGTAATCTGTGTGTATTCCTGTCTGGCCTGACTAAGCATCCCTGCTAGGCAGACTTCCTTGGAAGAGTGCAAAGAACTGGAAATTGTGCAGAGAAAGAACTGAAGTGAATGCTCTGTCTCGCTGCCCAGTTCTGTCTCTCTTGTGCTCTGGATTAACAGGACAATGGGGCTCCCTGGACTCTGGTTTCTGGGTTTTCTGGACCAAATGGGGTTTTCTGGATCAAAAACCATAAAAAACAGGTGTTATTAGGATGTTAACTCTGATGTCCTCCTCCCCCACACCTCTTGTTACTAGCAACCTTTGCAGGACACGTTCCTAAGTGCAACTTGTGTTAGGATTTTTCTTGTCCTGGGGCCATGACATGCATCGATCACTCCACGGGACACAGCATAAAAAGTGACAAAATGTTGTGCATTTCTGAACCAGAGGGCAGAGATTTGTAAAGGGGAAATGTGAAATTTAAAAAGAAAACCTCGAATTGGGCAAAGCTGCTGAAAAATATTTGCCAGGTGATAGAACTAGTGCAAAGCAGATAAAGACTTTCATATAAACAAAAACATTCACAAACAAAATTGTTTTCTATTTTTCCTATCATCTCCATAGAAATCTTTTTTCCCCATAGATAGAAATCTCCAGATTTGTAAAATTAACATATTTCTTCCATTCCTCTCCTTGCCATGATGCTCCTTTACACTGAATATGGTAGACACTGAGGGCTTGTTAGAGTAAAAAAGTCTTCTGTCAAGAATTTTGCTGCCATTGGCTGTAAAGAAATTTTCTCTTAATCCAGTTAGTGATGCACCTCTTGCACCCAGACAAGGACAACTCTACACATATGTAGAACTTACTTCCAATGAGTTCCTGCTTCCAACAAGTTTTGTGTTGGATTATTTCCAGAGATTTATGCATCAGGACTGTGTTAAAATTTAGAAAAGAAAGATGCTGCAAAAGAGGTACATTCCCAAAAATCTTTAATGTATGGTGAGAGAGACAAGAGAGTAAGGGAGGGGGAACACATCAGAGCTCTGCATGAAATAAGAATTGAGCAAAAATGAAAGGGATTCTCTCTCAGGGGTGCTTTAATCTCTTCAGGGATAAGTGCCAGGACCACAATTAACACTTCTGAGATCATCCTTGGCACTCTGCACTTGATGAAGAAATCTGGCTTAAATCTTGGAATGAGGGTGCTTGTCAGGCCATGACATGACCACGCCAAGGAGAGCTCCCAAAGTTCAGGAGGAGCTGTCAGAGCTGTGGTCACACCCCACCAGTGGAACTGGTGGCATCACAGGTTCCCAGTCAGTGTGACCCCTCTGGCAGCACGGGGCTGATCCTGGACACAGTCTGAGCTCTGGTGCACCCTGTCCCACCAGCACAGCCCTACAGCAGGAGGGGACACGTGCTGGGCCATCCATCATCTCCAGCAGGGTCCTCCTTGCAGCTGGCACAGATCAATCCAGAGCAGATAGGACAGGCCTGAGCCTGCATCCCACAGCTCAGAGCAAGAGAGGAATATTCAGATTAACAGAAAATTTTGCAGTCAACTTTTTTTCCAACGCTGATTTTCCTCCAGGGAACCATGTGGTCCAGTTCAGGGAAACGAGAAAGAGAGCAATTTTTTTTTCCTTTAATTTTACATTTCAAGTAATAACCATTTTCTGGCTTCTTGTGCAGGTCACTAACAACGCTCCCCAGTGAAAAAAGTTAGTAGTTCCCATGTCTCTGACTCACTTGACTGTAATAAAACCTGAAGCAGAAAAGCTCTAAGACCTGATGTGCATTTACACTACAGCCTTTTTTTGCTTTTTCAGAAGTATGAACTACCCTTCCTGCAGGCATCAATGTCAAATCTCGCACATTATAAAGGAGTGTGAGTGTAAATAAGATCCAGCTTCATCAATGTGTATGTCACCACTGCGGGGAAGGATAGGAGAATATTGACTTTGGGAAAGAACTGCAAGACTTTAAGGCAATAGAGGCAGAGAGGAGAATTGGGATTAGGCAGAAATAAATCAGTGCCAAAGCAGAGCTAGAATATGTGTGTTCCTGAGGGCACAGGACTGAAATCCTGATTTAAGATTAGCACAATACAGTATCAGTGGAGTGTAAAGAGACTGAATGTAAGGGGTCATTAATGGGGACTCCTCACTCTGTAGGAGGGACCCACTGAGGCTCTAAGGGAGGGCTCCAAGGTTTGGTTCTTTCAGCATTTCTCTCTGTGAGCTCTGGAAATAAATTTTTAGTAGCATCACTACTAAGAAAATGTATTCAAGAATCAGTGGAGGGTAAACTGAGAGGAAACAGGAGTATGACCAGCAAGTCACTTAAATCAGGTCAGCTTCAGGGAAAATGTTCAAAAAGAGATGAATGGGAATGCAAAGGTTTAGGAACAAAGAATACAGACCACATTTGCAAATAGGGGTTTGTCTCCTGTCCCAGGCAAAGGCTTGATTAAGACTGCCTACAGGAGCTGCAGGTGTTGTGCTCTTGGGCAGGGAGTGATGGCAAATGTCATCATGGCCTCACGTTTGTGCATGGGTGTGATGCCTTAAAGTGGCTACCTGGAAACAGAGACCAGACAGGAATAAAGGAATAAAGGTGGTGTTTATTCAAAAGGCCTTCAGGTGCACACTTCAGAATCCACAGGTCCTGCCTCAGTGGAACCCAAAATGGATGCCCCAGATCACAAGTGCTTCACCCTTTTATAACAATATCAATTCCCCAAGCAGAACCCTGCCAATGATGTGACTCCCCCCAAAGCCGGCCCCCCTCTCCCCAAGATGATGCTTTACAGTTCTTGTTTCGGGATGTCTTGGAGGGCAAGGTAGAGGTTTTCTTATGTCTATCTAAGCACAGAGAACAGCATAAGAGAGCAGCATTTAATAGGCTACAGTTATTTAACTATTTAACTAGCAGTACAGAATTTGAAAATTGTAAAAGTTAAAACCTAAGGCATCAGTTGGGATGTAAAGAGCTGCATGCCACCACTGAGCACCTGCAAAGTCAGCAGTCCAAGGGGTGTTTTTGCCTTTGTCTACCAGTGACATCAGGAATAAAAGCACTTTTTGGCTGTGCTGAAGTGCCAAATGTTTCCCCTTTCAGCATAGACCCCCAGGGGAAATGTAAGGCACAACTGCTCAGTTCTGCCCTGGGCAAGCAACAGCAAAGCAGAGAGAACCTGAGGCCCTTCTCAGCCCAGAGCTTTTAGGAAAATAATCAGTCAAAGATTCTTGTATGGATAATGGTAGGAGGAATGGATAATGGATACAGAGAAATGGTAGGAATTTTCCCTGGGAGGAGGGTAACCAGTGAGTGCCTTGGAGACATGCAATGGCAACAGATTTGTAAATGATCTTGAAATTAATAGTGAGGTGTTCACATTTGCTGATGACAAAGTATTTCAGAGCAGACAAACTTGTCTGTGAAGGAGGCAAAAGGGGAGACTTATACAGTTGTATAAAAAGAATGATGTGGAGAAAATGAGTAGGATTAGTTGTTTCCTGTCTATTCCAATGCAAAAATGATGGAATATCAAAGTTAGCAGCTGGCAAGCCCAAAAGAAAGATTTTTTTTTTCAGAGTACACACAAGCTGTAGGACTTGCCAAGAGGATGCTGTGGATGCAGAAAATTCACATCAAGGAGAGACTGGACAAATTCATGAAGAGGAATCCCATCTGCATTAATAAAAAGTAATCTCGAGCCATAAATTGTTGGATTTTGGAAGAGCAACCTGGGGAAGTGTCAGTATGTGCTTAGCACAGTCTGAGCTCCTTGCTCTCTGCCAGACCATGCTCCTCTTGTTAATTATTCAAAAGAGGAAAATTTATTCTTCAACACCTCCATAGGCCTATGCATCTCCATGACACAGAGATGAGGTTTTTTCCCCTCAGGACAGCATCCAGGTTTTCCATTTTCATGGTGTGTGCTTTGCCCCTTAAAACTGCTGTGCCAAAGGTGGGCACCAATCTCATCTTTAACTGTGCTGGCCTTCTCCAGAATTCCCACTGCTGAAGCCTGGCATGGTGCCACATGCCAGAAGAGGAACTTCTGAGCATATGTGTGGCTGGAGTTTGGAAGAAACTCCAAGACAAACCCAGAGATGCCTTCAACATTAGACACCAAAGAGCCAATCCACTCCGAGGGAACTCCACCCCAAGAGCCCAGGCTGTTGAGCTCGGTGACAAGGAGACTGAAAGAGATGAGGTGATTGTAGCACATTAATACCTCTGAGCAAAGGAAGATCAGGTACTATGAGGCTTTGTAGATGAAAATGGAAAAGCACAAGAAAAGCCAGGGAAATTCTAATTAGAAATGAGGTACAAATTTCTAACAGAGATTGTGGTTAACCACTGGAACAAACTAGCAAAGGGAAGTGGTGGATTCTCCCTCTCTTAATGTCTTCAGAGCAGAAGAGGATGTCTTCCTGAAGCACAAGATATTGTACTCAATGCAGATCTGGATGTAATTCAGGGCTTCAGGTATTCCCAAACTCAGGTAAATTATCTTATTGACCTTTCAGACCTTTACCTTTACCAGTTTTAATTCTGCAGAAGTCTTTTGTATGCAGTGGATCTACAAAGTGAGTTGAGGGTGATCAGGTATGGACAGCTTTATTAAGACCTTCTCCTTTAGGAATCTCCCCACAAAAATAGCTCAAAGTGAAGCTTTCAAAGACCAGCCTATCACAAAGTAAGTGCAATAAAACACAAGAACAACACACTGGAAAAATCAGTTTACAGAGATAAAAGCACAGTTAATATTCCTCTAGTGCCCACAGCTCTGGAGCCATTTGTACCCAACACTTTTACAGAGACCCAGAGAGCAGCAATTTCATGTTGTGTGTTCATTTCCAATGCAAATGAGAAAAACAGAGATGTCTTATTGCTGCCCACCTCTTGCTTTCAGCAGCTTCCCTCAAGACAGAGATGCCACAATTTGCTTCTTCTCTGTCTTTTCATATGTTCCACAGCAGTTGGGTTTTCCCACTGCAGATGACGCCACAAAACATGTACCTAGTCCTTTTCAAATCACACCAGAGCAGCACTACCTCTTGTGCTCACCTTAGAGAAGGCTTCACACTGCTCAGGATGAAGGATTTAGTTGTAATTATATCTACAGTAAAGATCTGTGATGAATTATGCAGGCCTGGTATCTGCAGATGAATCACACCAATGGAGTACAAGGATGTGATGTCAGAGGCAATCTTGGAAATAGAAAATGCCTAATCCAGAATTTTAAAAGTTTAATGCAGGCAAGATTTCAGAATTTCAAGTATTTTTTTTTTAATCCTTGTTTAAGCCTGGATTTGGGGAGGGGATTGGTTATGGTATTTAGATTATTATTTTTGCTGTAATGGGATTATCCTTTTTAGTAACTGTTAAGTCGCCACAAGCTTGTTGCCTTTTCAGTGCAGGAATCTGTTAAGCATCACAGATAGAGAAATATTATTATAACCATTTTACAGTCCATTTTGGCCAAGAATGGGACCAGGAATGCTGACTCCCAGTCACCTGCTTTCACAAGTAAGCTAATAAATGAGGTAGAAAGCTAATAAATGAAGGCACTGTGTACATTAACCCTCGTATAATAGTACTTATCCCGTGCTTGTGTTATATGCAGGAGGTCAGAAGAGATAAACAGAGAAGTCCCTGTGGCCACAAAGCCAATGAACCTATTTTTAAACATGAGGCAACATTCAATAACCTGAATCAGCTTTGATTAACTGTTCTGCAAAATTGAAAACAACACAAGCAGAACTAACGTGCACAGTGGGCAAAAAAAGACATCAAAAGCACAGCTCATGATGGCAAGTTTTTGTGCAGAAATACTGGATGGGAACCCTGGCTGTGCAGTTCATGCTGACCCTGCCAGAGTAGTTCATCATGTCCCCAGAACATTTTGGCCAAGGCTCTTACAGAAAGGCACTGACAACTGGGCACTGTAGCTTCCTTCAGGTCTCTAGCTAACCCCAGTGTCTACCTCTTAAATACATAAATATATATATATATAAGCAAATACTATATATGAGCTGCTGTGAGGCAACTAACTTTTTTAAACATGCAAACAAGCTTAGTATAAGGTCTATAAAACAGCTCTGCTTTTTCTGGTATTGATTTTGCTTATTTTGAAATTAAGCATATCCATAAATATGTTCTATGGTCCCTTGAGGTAAGTCTCATAAGGTATTTAAAAAAGAAAATAAAAGGATGAGGAAAAATTTTTTGGCAGCAATTACCATCTCAGATAACCTGCCTGGGGTTGGGAAAGTGTGCCAGCAATCTGCTCAGAAATAGCTTTCATTTGGGCTGTTTATTTTCATGTGCTTTGTCTGACACTTTACTGCTGTGGCTGGGTACTTAACTGTCAGCTTCCATTAAATGCTTTGTCAGTTGTTTCCACTCCAGGCAGAAACCAAAATTATTATCACCCCTTATTCATTAAAGTCAACCCACTGGCAGGAAGCAAGCAGGATGACAAAGGAAATCATCCTTGTGCCAAATGGTGAGATTTCCTCAGGGTTCTTTCTCCAGAGCTCCTCTAGTTCCTTGTCCCTTCCTCCTCTTGACTGCCCCAGTCACCTGCCTTGTTTCTGTCAAATACTTGGGGCACTTGGGGCAAGTTGTTCCACTTTTAAGCAAAGCTGGGGGACTAAACTCCGCAGCAGCAGCTCAAAAAAATCAGATATTCTGAAAGACAATAATGTGTTTGCTTCAAATTAGTTAGGACTTTCACAGCATAATCATGTGGGTGAGTAGCCCTTCCTATGACAAGATAGAGTATAAAATATGAGTGGGATGTTAACAAAATAACTTCAGGAGTATCTATCACATGATTTCTTGTTTTGCTGTTTTAGGGTGTGTGGGTGGTTTAATTTTTTTAATTATTTAAATGAAGTTTTCCATGTTCCTATCCATAAGGAAAGGGGGGGTTAAGCAATTCCAGAAAAGACAAAACATGTCATTTCAGGTCAAGCAAAACATTTTAAGATGACCCAGACATATCCTCCCCTCTCCAAATTTGGTCCTTTCCAGCCCAGTGCCATTGTCCCCACAACACTCTCGTTTACCCTTTGAACCAGACAATCCATTACATCCACTGCTCTAATTATGGTCTGGTTTCTTTTACTAAGCACACGTGGAACAGTATAGTGGTGGCCCCAGGCTACCAAAATGGTGGACTCCAGCCTGGAGCTGGCCCTCACATAAATTTGCCCCGTGCCTTGCCAGGGTCCCAGGCATGTCTCACACACTCCTGAAGGAGATCCCATGGTTTTTACCACTCTTTTTGGTGTTCTGCACCACCAAGCTGGCCCAGGTGAGGTAAAGCCAGTGCACACCTCCCTGCTGACTGGTAAGAATTAGAAGATCTCAATGAAATTACCCAGTGGGCCTTTTATTAAAAATTAAAACCCTTTAGCTCAAGATTGCAAAGAGCTCACCTCTTGAGCAACAAAAGCCCCACCAAACAAAACCAAATGTTCCTCCACAGAGGATCTCTATTGCTGTCCTTCTTCCCTAAGAAAAACATTCAGTCTGAACATATTTGTTCCCACTCAGGCTCCTGGGGTTTTCAATGGAAGTCTTGAAACTGTCCAAGCAGCTCATAAACTGGAGCCCCTTTCTGATTCAAGTGTGCCCTCCTGTTCAGATTTTGGGAAACGGGATGATTAATTGATTTCCATCATCAGACTCCCCATAAGTCACAAGCCAAGCTGCTATTTCAAGTTTCCATTGACAAAGATTTCATTATAAAAAGCCATAATTTTTAACCAGCGCTGTGCAAACTTTTTTTTAGTCTTCAGCCTGAATTAGGCCCATATGTTACAGAAAAACACAGTGAGGGCAAGTTGTGGGGGTGAAGTGGTGAGGGGAAGGGAAGGGAAGGGAGCAACTGGTCTATCTCAGTGGCTGAATAAACTTCCACCCACATCACAGCATAAAGGGGCTCTGAATTGGTCGTCTTAACCCTTATCTAAACAAAATAAATCAAAAATACAATTTTTCGATTGACGCTGAAGGATTTGCTTTCTTAGCCAAAAAGCAATTTTAAACTCCCTTGCTGAGTAAGCTCTGCCCAGATACTGAACTCCACCGAGAGCTCCTGGAGTCCAAGGTGGAATCGCTTAATTTGCCTTCTCGTGTTCTGCTGCTGGGATAGAAACGTCCTCAGACAGCACCTGCCACAGGATGCAGATGAAACCACAGCTGAGTGCTGTATGTAAACCTGATGGCTGGGAGACCCTCCCTCCAGAGAGCTTGACAAGGCAGTTGAAAGGGCAGGAAAAATGGAAAAGAGGCAGTGTTGCAGTCCTTACTTCGCAGAGTCAGAGGCAAAGTGTATTCCTACAAAGAAAACAGTTCACTGTCAATAAAACATTGAGATCCAAAACCTGCCAAGATCACCTGCATTGTTTAGGATGATAACAAAGTCCATGACTGTGAGCAAGGCTCTGTGAGTAAAATTTTGCCATTGCCAGCCTGTTGAACTGCCTTTAGCAGGAAAAGGATGGACATAAGGATGCAAAGCACATTCAACCCAGCCCAGTTTTATTTAACTGCATAGACAGAGCCCTCAGCAGAGCAGAGGCTTCATCTGCATTGTAGCTCCAAATCAGGGACCTGGAGATAGAGGGATCTGGAGACTGAGCACCCCCCCTTGTATGATAAACACATCCCAAAATTACCTCTGCTCCATCGTCACCTGTGCTCAAGCTCTTTGGCAATGTCAGATTGTTGACTAGTGGGATGGGAGTTCTCTAGGTGACAGGGATGGGGAAAAGCAGGATCACTGTGAGGCTGAACCAGAAGTACCAAGGTGGTAGTTTAGAGTTTACACTAAGCTGTGTGACTGTGTGATATGGCTAAGCCAAAAACTACTGGATATAGGCGTTGGAATGCAAGCTCCCCCTGGACTCTGTGAGCCCAGAGATGGGTCAAAACATGGGGATCAAGTTAAAGTCCGTGAAGAAGCTGGGTCACACAAACATGCAATAGAAGTATAAACTTTAGTTTTCGGTAGAAGTATATTTTAAGTGCCTTAAACACTGAAAAACTGTATTAATTGAGTTAAAAAGTCCTTAGACCTACTTTTTAGTATAGCAGTGCTACCTTTTGCAGAGTTCCTTGCCTTAGACAAAATATAAACATTGTTACATTGCTGGTATTTTTTAGATAAGTTATGTACCTAAACAAAAAAGTAGACAGAGATCATATGCATAGAATTTATGTAGAATTTGTGTAAGAGTTACGACCATTTTCATAAATCGGAATTAACTTTTGATAGGTTAAGAAAAGTAGAGTTAGCATCGTGTTTTGTATTGATTGGTCAATTTATGAATATAATGTATATCCTGGTGTGTTAGAATAGAATAGGATAAGAATAGAATAGGAATGCTGTTGCTGTTGAAGATATGCTGCTAGGGCTCCTTTTGCTTCTTCTTTTGCCCTTGGAACTCTCCCCTTCAGATGAAATAAAACAACTTAAGAGCAAAGCAGCTTCCTCTCCTCTCTCTGTCTCTGTGGAATCCCCATCATCTACTTTGACACATAGGAACTGTTAAATCTCAGCCTCTCATTCTCTCTGATTTGCCATACAGCCTTGGATGAGTCACTGCAATTTGGTTTTGTCCCCTTTAAAACAGGGATAAATTATGTCAACCTGCCCAAAATATTCTCTGAGAGATGTAAACAGACCCTGATGAACAAGTGGTGTCTACTAATGCTCTTGTCACCCAGGATGCCAGGGCAGCTTCTTGGCACACTGCTGTCACACAGGAGGGCTGCAGCACCCAACAGCTTGGGAAAGCCACCCAAATTCTGCATTCATATGATGGCTGCTTCCAGCATGACAACTATGGCAACAGCACAAGCCATGCCAGGATCTGGAAGGGCCAGAAGCTGATTTGAAATTTCCGCAGATAAAGAAAAACATTTAGCAGCCATTGAAAACAACAATTTTTCTCCTCCACCCCTTAAGTGATAAATTTAATCTGAGCTTCAGGTCTTTCCTTATTTTCTTTCTTTCCTTATAGCTGAAGCCAGGCTATCTGGAAACCCTGGTTCTAGAGCAAATTCCTGTGTTTTGAGGAATTTGTCTCAGTCCAGGTTGGATTGGTCTAACAGATGATGTTGTGATAAGGCTGTGGCAGACCGAGAGTAATATCCTGTATCTGACTTGTTTTCTCTCCTTGCTGAAACATTGTAATCTGCTCATGCAGTTCTTATCCTAGGAGCCAGAATTTTTTTACCAAAAACACAAGTTTTGCCATGTTTCAAAAATTTTTGCAAAAAATCTAGTTGTTCTCATTTCAGTTCTGTCCTGATAGCAATATATGTGATGTCACAAAAATGTCATCAGCTTCAGTGGCCTCAGTCTTTTGGGTAAAGTCAGGCAAATTGGACAACAGAAGAGGCAGAGAGTTTTGGGTACCCTCACCATTCCAGAGAGCATGAAAGGAGGAGAAATGACATCCTTCACATACAGATTTGATAAGAAACTTCTGGTTTATGTCTCTCAGACTTCAGAGAGAGGAGTAAATCCACACAGTCTAAGCCCAGAACAAACTATTTATCTAACACAGACCCTCAAAGATGACCCTCCCTTCCTCTTGCTGTGACTTCAATGCCTTGTGCTCAACTAAACCATTTTTTCAGGATGACACACAGAATGATTAGAAAGACCAGAGATGAAAAATCCCCACTTTCCTCCACAGTTGTTAGTAATTATTAATCACCTCTATAGTTAAAATGTGGCCCTTGTTTCTTGTCAGGATTTGAGCTCAGGTTCTGCTTTTGCTACCAACCTTTGTTATGTCTCTGTGTAGTTGACCAAGAGATCTCTATGACTGCTGTTTATGAAGATGTTTCATCTGGCGTAGCCAAACCACCTCACAGCATTGCTTTTCACCAAAACAGACCAAGCTCTTTAAAGTCTTCCACTGGAGCACATTTTCTCTGGCTCTTAAATTTCTTTTTTGCCACTTTTTGCACCTTAAAAACAAAGGTGTGCCTGAAACAGGATCTCCTGTCTCACAGCAAGGCACAAGCCACCGGGCAGATCCATCATCTTGGGGATATTCAGCCAAGACGTCAGTTCACATCCCACCTCATGATTCAGATGTGGATCTCTGCTCTCCAGATCCTGCTGACATAGGAATTGTGCACTTCTCCAAATTTCCGTCAGTTTCTCTTGAGTTGTAGTTCACGGGCAGTTTCATCTGAAAGTACGTCTGAGCCCAAGGCTCAGCATCCCAACCTCAGCAGACGCTGTGCAGATGTCTGAGCCTTGGGAATTGCAGTCAGTCAGTAGCAAGAGGTGAATTCAGCCAACCCTTTCAATTCTGGACGTTGGCCTTGCAGGACAAATCTCCCCGGAGCTGTTTTTGCATCTCCGGTGCTGGCACACGGACATGTAATGTAGTATATGCCCTTCCCTACGGGACACTCCTCCATGAGTTCATTCCTGGCTTAGCTGGAGGAGCTGGATTTTACATTATTAGGTATTGAGTTGCAACATGAAATTACCAAAATGTAAAACATGGGAAAACATACTGTAAATCACTTATTGGCAGGTCTCTCACCTCTTTACAAGTGCACAACTGGATACATATGAGTCTTTTGGAATTTCCAAATTAGAGCCCAGAAGACTTTCCCAAAGAAAGGTATTTTCTACTGGCACCAAAACAATTTTATCTGAGCTAAACAACGAAGTTAATGTTTTAGCATTCACACAGCCATTTGCAGGCTACAAATCCAGACTTAATTCCACCTCCTTCTTGTACTGTAGCTCTATTATTATTGCTTTTTTTAATGAATGTTATTTTGCTTGTAACTCTCCTGCTTTGGTTTTTCAAAGGAAATATACAGAGACCCGGGGGACTGACAGTGAGAATGCAGAACCTTTCACATTCAGGTGAATACACTGATATCTTGAATGGCCTTATCAGGAAGTAAATTTACCTAAATTCTTACTCTTGTGACTTCCAGCTCTTCTGTCACCACTTGTGACCCTCAGCTTGTGGTGACAAAGGATGCTCTGATGTGAGGAAGGAGTGATTTTGCGGTTAGGGCACTAAATAGGGAATCAGACATCTGTGATTTATTCCAGGCTCTGCCATAGTCTGCCTGTATGCAAATCAGTTAATTCTTCTCTGCCTCAGTTTCTCATCTGATGGAATAAATAAAATTATTTTATTTTTTCAGTGCCTTGTCATTTTTGCCTCTGGAGCAAGAAAGATACCCATCCTTGGAAGTGCTCAAGGCCAGGCTGGAAGGGGCTTGGAGCAACCTGGTCTAGAGGAAAGTGTCCCTGCCCATGCTAGGGGGCTGTCACAAGGGGACCTTTAAGGTCCCTTCCAATCAAAAACATTCTGGGATTCTATGAAAGATCTGTCAGGTGAGCCACAGAACAGCTGAGCAGAGATTGTATCACACAGCTGTGCTTGAGTGTCCAAGGGACTGGGCTGGGCCTTTGGCTCCTTGGGCTTTCAGGTGGGCAGGGAAGAGGCACATTTCTTGTTTCAGAATTCATCCAAGACATGTCACAGTGCTTCATCTGTGAAGACCAGGTCACAAGTAGAAGAAAATGGAAGGTTCAGATTCAGGATCAGAAGCTCAAGAGTAAGGATTCAGAAAGCAGAAATAAATACATAACCTGCACCCATAATATCCTTCAGATGACTGATCCCAAAATGCAGCCTCACCTCCAGTCCCTCCATGACAACTGTCAATGGAAAGAGTTCATGGAGACTCCACCAAGAGTCACAGCAGTTCACATCAACACAATGAACCCTAAAGCAAAATTCTTCCTTCTGCATGAAGTTCACCATGAATGCACAGGGCTGGTCACAGCAGGACACACTGCCAGTTTTTATCTGGGATACAGAGTGAAGGCATCACCAGGAAAGGCTCCCAAAAGCCAGAGCATGGTTTATCCTTTCCTGTGCAAAGGCTGAAGCTCTGAACAGAGAAGACATAACAGGTTTTTCAAATTCAAGTTCTGCCAGGTGTGGAGACAGAGTTTGAAATCCCACCTGGAACCCAGCACTGCAAGTGTCTGTGTTGGTAAGGGCACTTGATAGCCCTTGGAAAGGAGATGGAACTGGAGCCTCCCATATCTTAATTCATCTCATCATCTGTTTAGGTTTTTCTCTATTTGTTTTACTCTTAGAATCTGAGTCTTAGTTCTTACAGTCCTGTTCTGCTCTCTGTGTTTCGAAGATCCCTCCCAAGCACCCTTTTCCTGTTGGAGGAACTGGCTGACACAGCATCTGAGGAGAGGTGTGGGGCTGGGAAATAAAAAAGAGCACAACCTGATGCAAAGATATCCCTTATCACAAGCTGTGTCTCTCAATTCTGACCATCCTCAATTGTTATAAAAGAAGGAGGTTATTTAAAATAAAAAGATGTGACCAGGTACCTGCATAGAGCTAGTTGCTTTCTTGCTGCTGCTACAGTTATTTTCTCCCTAAGTGAGAGAGACACATCTGGCCTTGCAGAGAGCACATCAGATCCCTGGATTAGCAGGTCTTTCCGTGGATAACTTGACGTGAGGCTGGCGTCCCACAGGAGCTCCCAGATCACAGCACTTATTATGGAGAACACTACACTTTAGTGCTCAACTTGGATGATGTTTTGAGAGATAAAATACAAAGTTATCCATAAACCATCAAATGTTTCAGGCCTTTCAGAATACTATTTGCTGATTCCCTCGGAAATTTATTAGCTCTACCAATATTTTCTTTCTTAGTTTTGTAAAGCAAGCTCCAAGTCAGCTAGCACTGACTATGCAGAGCCCTGAAACCACATGTTTATTTTCCTAAGTTATAAAAAGTTTATAAGGGTAGCTGGTATCCTTATGGGCCACTGTACAGTGATTTGCTACTGCATTCCACACTGATACAGAAGAGCTCTGTGTTTTATACCAGAGGGAAATCCTTGTGATACAGCTGTCCAGCAGCCAACAAGAGCGCAGACACCTTCAAAAATATAACCCTGATTAAAAAAAAAAAAAAAAAAATTAATAGCTGAAAAGGCAGAAAACATCCCTTCTGACAAAAGCCAGTTTGAACAATGTGATGACCTTGGGCTACATAAAATCTGTGTTGTGATACTCCAGTGAACGTCAACAGAGTCCTTTCATCAGAGACATAGATTTGTTGTGTTTTGGTTTTTTTTTTAACTAGATCACCATTTTTACCTGAAAATGCTATATGGTCACAATAATTTTCAGAAGTACCATGCAGTGGCTACTTTTTCTTTCTCCAGCTAACATTTAGCCCCAGGCTTTTGGTTTTCTCAACTTCACGTTGCTTCATTGACATGAGGAGGCTTTGGTCAATTTACACTGGAGAACGGAGACACTGTTATTCATTTATCTCTTAAAATAGTGAGTACACAGCTGCACAACCTGAAGAATTAGGTCAGTACGTTGCTATGTCTGTCCTGGAATGAGAAATTCAGAGCAAACAAGGTTGATTTCAGGAGAGAGCCTGGAATGTGTGAAGAGTTAGCAAAACTGACACAGATTCAATAGCAAAAATAAGTAATTTTTCAAATCCCTAAACCACAATGGTTGGATTAGGGCCCTTGTCATACAATTCTTGGGCATGTGAACAATCCCTTTTTCACTTGAGTTCATTTCATTAGCTTCTCTCAGCTACATAAATACTCATACTCTCAATGGGACTACTCACATCAATAAAGTTCCTCAAGTGAGCAGGGATTGCAACCCCATTTTAGTGGAACAAACTCAACCTCTGACTTTGATTGCATCCCTCACTTTTCTAAAAAAACTTTGTTTTCAGCAAGAATGAGCCCACAATCCCTGTGGAGTTTTCTTTCACCACTTCCAAGCACAATCCCAGTTATTTTTCTTGTCAAATACAAAAGCAAACAGGGCTCTTCTAAACTGCCCAACTTCACCTTCCTTCGTAAAAACACTGCTGGGCCTTGAGCAGGCCAATTTAGATGTTTTTTAGAGCTCCTGGGCTTTGCTGTGCTCTGATTGATAAATCCCCAGCAGGGTTATCCTGCTCACATTGAATCCCCACGTGCCTCAGCCAGCCAGCAACCTCTGAAAGTCAAAATACTGCTCACTGTAATGCCACAAGTAATGACAGCAGTATCAAAGCACTAATCATTCAGATGTAAATTATTTTCTGATGAAGTTTATAGTCTTTCTTTTTAAGCCTTTTACACTGTTGGATAGTGTTAACTGTGATTAATTCACTTATAGTTAATACAAACATCAAGGAAAATTGTCCCTTTACCTATCAGGTCCTGTCACTATTTTGATGGTGCTTAAGTTTTGCTGCAAGAGAGGCAGGATGAGCAGTGCTGGAGTGAGAAGTGCATTGCACTGCTAGAGAAAGCAGCAAAACAGACAATTTTTGCCCCCAGCTGGCAGCAACCACTACAGGGATCCCTAAATCTAAAAAAGCACATACTGAGTTGGACGTTTCCTGTATAATTTTCAAGCAGGTTTTTAGTTAGTTCCATTCTGCCAAAAGCAGAGGAAGAATTGCTCTTATGTCTCCAACTCTCCCTGATCATCCAAAAATACACATGAAGGGCTGAACAGAGCAACAAGCAGAACTGAAATCAATAAATCGACTTGCTGGCTTCTTGTGTCAGTATTTATCATCTTATCCAAAATAGACAATAAAATCAGGACATCTAAACTCAGCCATTTCCTCTCAGGACTGTGATCTTGAAAACTGCTGACGTGCTTTGCTTCCACAAATACCCACCAGACGTGGCACATTTCAGGTAAAGGCTTCAGTGGAAGACATAAACTCTCCCTTTAGCATCCTCTCCTCCCCTCAAGGTGAAAAAAAGCAGTGGGAGGACAATGAGGAAGAAGATGAAGCAAAATCAACTCCTTCCCCTCCCTTTCCATTATGTTCAAAGTTTATAAGGTGTCTCCAAAGACCTCTACAGAGACTGTCATGGAAAATAAACACACAGAAGTGTTTCTGTCCCAGACTTATCAGACACAAATAAGTAAATAAACTCTTACTCCACAAAGAGAGACGGATGGAGAGACCTGTCCTAAGTGCAGCTATGGTGTACAAGTTGCTGGAAGAAATCTCAAGTTCAGCAAGGGGCAAGGAAAAAAAAGACTTGGTGAAGTAGAATAGGCAATGGGTTGGGTTTTTTTAAATATTTTTATTGTTTTTTAAGTACAAAGACAAGAACATACAAAAATGTTCTTATGGAACAAAAGGACAAGTACCTGGAGTTCTGGGAACCCTGACCCACTGATTCCCTCAGCAGTTCAGCATGGAAGCATTCATTCCAATGAAAAGGACATATTTTATCTTTATCCAGAGCTAGGAGTCACAGAAACCATCTGCGGGGTAAGAAAATTCTAGTAACATTCAAACCAGCTTGGTCTCCAAGATCCTGTGTGCACACAGGCTTGTTGTACATGAGTACATGAATGTTAAGATTGTGTTTTCCAGGGAAAGGGAGAAACCTTTTACATTGTATTATAGATGTAATGAAATGTAATTTAATATATATAAATGTGGAACTAGTCTCTGCCATGACTTTCTTGCACAGAACAGCATCTTATCATTTATACATTCAGATACATATGCAGCATATATATATTCACATACATAAACATGCTGTATTATTTAACTTAAAGCACAAACATGTGCTTAGGAGAGACATGTCTGACAGCCCAGAGACCTAATCTTTCCATTAGCATCCTTCCATCTCTATTACCTTGTCTCACTGGATTTCCTTCTGTGTCCCAATGAGAATGGCTTTTGCAGCAGAACAAGCAGAAGAACACTCAGATTTACATAAAGACCTTGCTTGATGTTCCAAGATGCAGCCACGCCGTCAGCCAAGGGATGGTTTTCTCATCCAGGAGGAATCTCAGCTGTAATCATCAGCCTTTCACAACAGATTCCTGGGAGTCTTCTACTTCCTTCACTTGCAATTTGTCCAGCTCAGAGATTTACATGAAAAGGTTGAACTCAATTTTGAACTTCATGTGCAAATGCATGATCTGGAATATCAAAGGGTACCTCTGGAGGAAAACAATTTTGGACAAATGGCAAAAGGATGAAATCCTTTTCTCCAGCCAACATACCATCTACAAGAAGGTCACAGGCTGGTTACCACTATAATTTCTTTCTCTTTATCCCACTTACCTCAAGTGCCTTCAGAACAATTAATATGAACAGTAATTTTAGCATTTTAGGAAGTGCTATGCTAACTAATACAGGGGTCCCATTAGTGGATTCTACTCCACTGAGTTTCACTGTCAGGACTGAAAACTGAATTGCACTGCCATGAGTGAACTTGGATCATCAGCCTTGACTATTAGGAGTTAGAAGCACACAAGGAGCAGAATGGAGTACCAGCAGCTGCAGATTAACAATCCAGTAACGCAGATATAAAGCAAGAGGTGGAAGTGAGATGTGGGTCATCTCCAATGATTAATACTGCAAACAATAAAAATGTTTCCCTTTAGCCACGTGGATGAAGAGAGAACAGTGACAGAATTGCAGAGTCATAGAATATCCTGAGTTGGGAGGGACCCACAAAGATCACTGACATCCAAATCCTAGCCCTGCATAGGACAACTCCAAAAATCCCAACATGTGCCTGAGAGCATTTTCCAAGCACTTCTTAAACTCTGGATAGATGAAATAGAGAAAGTAGGAGGTACATACAGACCCAAGAATGACTGAAGGTATTAGGATTAATAGGACATTATGATTTTCCTTTTGTTTTCAGTAGTGATGATGAAGAATATTCTTGGACCCCATGGCAGCAGCAGAAGCCTCCCAGACAAAAGCACATCCATTGTGGGTGACACCAAAGCCTCATCTGGGCCTTGCACCTTGCAGCTTGGCCAAAGGATGGAGACTTTAGCAAGTTTGGGCTTCTCTGAGTTTTCCTAGAGATGTTCAGTGCATGTTCAACCCTGACACAAAGGCCAGCCTGTTTGCCAGATGTCAAGCCCTTCCTTCAAAATACAGGGGGCAAAAGAGCCATTCACATAAAGGTTGTCAGATTTTTTTATGCATATTTTTTTCTGATTTTGGCTGACATTTTCTAAAATG
Source organism: Erpornis zantholeuca (assembly GCA_013400515.1). Lineage (NCBI taxonomy): Eukaryota > Metazoa > Chordata > Aves > Passeriformes > Timaliidae > Erpornis > Erpornis zantholeuca. The sequence continues at coordinate 37,110 of VZTN01021116.1, forward strand.
AATTAAGCCTGAGGCACACACTCAGCATGAAGAATTTAAATCCAAATGGTTAAAAGTTGGCAAAGGTCTGAGCAAGTGAAAACAGGGTCTGGTAATGGGAAGTGTCAGACAACCTCAACATTAGGGAACCAGGCCTGCCTGCAGCGTGCATTGTAGCACACTGCTGATGGATGGTATCAGACTGGCAATTTCACAGTTAAGGAGCTGCAGCACCATTAACTCCTCCCTGGCAAAGGTCAGTGTTAGAGCCCATCTGGTCTGTGTGTACAACATCAGACTGTGCCCATCACAACAAAATGAATTAAGGATGTAATTCACCTTTCCTGTTAAAGTAAGGAGTAAAATTTGGGCACCAGAGATTGACTTGACATCTCATACTTTGGTTCAGTTGACAAAGTAGGAGGTGTGGCAACTCCCACATATATAAGTTGCTGAGCTTTGGATTATTTTTCATTAAGTGAATATTTCTTATGATTTTTTTCTAAGGAACTGGGTTCATCTTCCATCTGGGCATTCCTATGAGTGAGCTCCAAAGGCCTGAACAGGCAAGGACAGGATATTTCAGGGCTGAACAGAAGAGCATCAAGAGGAACAGGACCTTAAATGTGTGCACCTGGAAGACACTGCAGCAATATTTCAATGGAATAGGGATGAAAAGTATCATGTGGCTGGCTTGACCAACACATCTCAAATTTTGTTATTCATGAATAAGCCAGAGGGCAAAAACAATACATAATGATATTTGTCCAAACAAGTACAGCATAAGAAACTGCATTTAGCTCAGAGCTATTCCCTCAGCAGGAAAAAAAGCTAGATTTGAATACATTATTTGTGGTGAATTATTCCATTAGCCGTAGTCATCATAATTCCATCCTGATTTTTATGTAGCATATGTAAGAAAATTCTCCTTTCTGTATTGTATCTTCACTTAATTTGCTGTGGCTGGAAACAACAATTAAACATTACTTACAATGACTATGATTATCTGACAAATGCAGATCTTAGCTAATGTTTGCTACAGAGATGCTGCAAACAAAAGCAAATCTTACAGTGCAACTGAATAATAAAAATAATTTTTAAAGTATGAATAGCTCCATGGGAAAAACCAGAAATACAAGGAATAACATTATGCTGAGTGAGGCTCACCATTGTTGTAGAGTTTTGTGATTTGTTATCTTGTGGAATGTAAGAACTTTTAAAATAGTGTCAGATTGCAGCAGTTTTCATAGAATCACACAACAGTTTGATTTGGAAGGGACCTTTAAAAATCATCTCATTCCAACTCCCCACCATGGGCAGGGACACCTCTCAGTAGATCAAGTTGTTCAAAGCCACATCCAGCCTGGCCTTGAACGCCTCCAGGGATGGGGCATTTTTTGTCTGTGCTCTTTAAAGAAGGCTTGTGTGAAGGTTTGGACACAAATGCCTTTGCCATGTGCTGGCACCAGCAATGCTGAGAGAATGCAGGAGTATTTTTATAGCTTCTGTCCACGTGTCAGGCCAGTGTCAAGGCATTGAGTGCTCCAAAGATCAGAGGAGCAGAAGCGAAGAGAAACAGAGACACATACACAGCAAAATGAGTCTCAAAAAGATACTTCACCTCTGGAGAAGCTGGTTGTATTCTTTGGTCCAAGTCAGTGAAACCTCAAAGTGGGGAACATTTTGATGGCACATCCAGGAAGCCTCAGCAGCACCCCAGGCACCCTGGGGCCGGGAATGCCCGAGCTGAGGGGAGGTGAGGTGTGGGGTAACTCACCCAACAGGCAGGTTCAGCCTGCAGGCTCTCATGCAAATCACTCCTTTTGCTCTGGGTTGTGTGGGCTCATCCCTTTCTGATTGTTGGTTTCCTGCAGACTCTGTAATGCTCAGCACAGCCAAAGCCAATGTGCTCTGCCTGGTTCCAGGTTTTGCACAGTGCTTATCCTGCAGGAGCAGGCCCACCTGCACTCAAATCTTGGCCTACAGCTGTTTAAAAAGTATATATATGTCCTTTTTTCATCATAGCAGACCCAAACCAGATCCTAATGGATCATCACAAGGTAAACAATTGGAAAGAACATGTCCATTTCCATGGCTTTAAGCTCAGTCTAGAAGACTGGCACAGTCTTCTAGAGAGAAAGGTACAGCAGGTTTGTCCCAGACACATGGTTGGATGCAGCTGCAATTTGGGATAATCTCCATATTATATGGTAGAACTGTCCCCAGTTCTTCTGCACAAACCAGGATGTAACAAAGGGAGGAATCAATCTAGTGATGACAAAGGTTTACTCTTCCCCCCACTCTTCACTCTCCCATTCTTTCTTCTTCTTATGACTGTTGATAACACCCTGGGATAAAAATCCTGAAAATTATAAAACATGTGCAGATGTATTTCTACTTGGTAACACACTGACTTTACAATCTTCTCCATGAGCTGAGGCTCTGAAAAACAAATCTTATGAGTAGGGGCATGGGAATTTCTATTTTATCAGATTTTTTTTCTTTTTTCCTAAATTTTAGAATTATTATCAACAAGAACAGATGATAAAAGTATGATTAAAAGCCTTAATTTCCTGGTGTGGGTGCCTAGGTAGAATCTTGGATCAATCTTTACATATGTAAATGAATAACATGTTTATCCAACATGCTCAGTGGCCACTGGTCTCAGACAGAGTCGTAGCATGCTCTGCACTACAAAAAAAAGTCAGGTGTCCTTCTTTGGTCTGGATTAAGTCTCATGTGTCTTTATAGGTGTATCTATCAACCACAGAACTAAATTCCAGCCATCCTGGGCTCCCTCCTGTAGTCCATAACAGTGCAACTAAGCTGCTACAGATATTTGCCATTAGGTGGGATAAATTCCATGCTAAAAGTCTCTTTATTTGCTCTGACTATGAAGAGATTCTCCACACCCAGGTTACACCTAGACATGCATCATCTGTCAGATGAATCCCATCATAAATAAGTTTAAACATGGTTTGAAGGGCAGCATTCATCTGATCAAGTGCAGACAGCGGCAATGTTGACAACTACATTTACTCTCCTTTTGCACTCAGTACAAAGAAACTGGTGTCTTTAGGGTGTAATTAATCTAATATTAGAACAGACAATTAAAATAGGTCAGATTGATCACTTGAAAGCTTCTGATTACACTGGCTGGAAGGGGAGTCTGTGACAAAGAGCTGAGGTATGAATGCTGAGTGGGATGAGCTCCACACTAAAAGTTCATATATTCCCTCATTTCAGGTGGAACAAGGAACCAAAAATAGCTAAAAATTAGAAAGCTGATGATGTGACCAAACCTGAGCAATGTGGGACAACCAAGTTTTCCAAGATTTCTTGGGAAAACACAGGTGCATGTGAACTAGCTCAGCATAAACCCCTCAACCTTCACAGTAGTATCATCTTACTTGGGGATCAGTACACAACCATTAGCTAAAGCTAATAAAACAAACTCCTCTGGTATTTTGTTAGCCAGGTAAGAATGTGCAGTTGTAGAAGCTGTATGAGGATAAAACCAGTAATAGCTGATTCTGTATGATATGAATCTGAGGAAATTAATCCAGCCAGAAGTTACTTAAAACCTTAAAGCCCCAAACCCTCATGGGATCATAGTATTAGGCAATTCCTTAGCAGAGTGTACATCACCCAAAGCTTATGAAAATATTTTTGGAAAGAGCCACAGGAAGTGTTACATCATTGAAGACGGCACAGACTGTGACAAGTCAGGAAACGTGACTCTGAGCCCATCTCAGCCTGGTGCCCGTGCCCTGCCTGCCTGAATCCAGTCAATTTGTCTCCTGTTCCTCTCCCACTCTTTGCTTGCCTTGCCTGTGTAGGACTGTGAGCTCCTCTCTCGTGTTTATCTAGAGCTGAGCCCTGTGACAGCACCTCTGGTAAAAAGCGAGGGACTGAGGATCACATGGGTTGACAGCTCCCCTCCTCTGACAAAAAGCCCTCAGCACCTTATTATTGTCTTAGGTGGTCAAAAGATCCACTGGACACTGAAGTCCTTTCATTCTTACTCCCATAGGAGAGCCAGATTGTGGCAGGCAACTTGGTAATGAAGTGTAAATAACTGTGCTGCAGCTGCCAGATCCCTGTTGGTTTCTGCAACCAGACACATTCTCTGCAATAATCGTTTTGCCAAACTATTTTTTTACATAATTTTGCCTGAATGTTAAGTTCCTCACGTGATGTATTTGAATGCAGGGAAAGGCAGTTGTGTCTCCTTTTTTCACTTCATAGAAAGGAGGAGCCAGATTTAAGATTTCCAGGTCAATCTCTGAAATGCAAGAGTCACTCTAGAGAGCAATATCCCCAGTGAAGAGCCACAACCAACTTGAATTTGACTCCTCCACAGTAAACACAACTTTGTAATCACAGACTCGGTTTCTAAGTCAGACAACATCATCATTATGGCCAGTGGTTCACCTTCACAGAGCAGGTTATTTTCTGTCTCACCCACTGTTTAGACTGATAAAGAATTTCTATTAGGTTTAAAAAAAAGGAAGAAACATAAAACAATCTACAGAGATATATAACCAGGGAAGCAATGTATGAGAAAAAAACATTATTTCCCATCTCCTTTTCCAAATTTTCCTATTATTTTCAATTACATCCCTTTAAGTATTCAATCTTCCTGAGTTTTCAGGACTCCAGATGCACTGTAGATTTTGCCATGACAAAGATGCCAAACTGCTGACTCAGACTCCTGATTCAGACAAGTGTGATTACAGTGAAGATCTGGGGTCAACATTTGTCATGAAAGAAAACAGGAAAATTACTCCAGACTTCAGTATTAAACCTTAACATGTCAGAGCCTCATGACTCTGGGCTTGGTTTAATCAAAAAATAAGTTCATTTCAATACAACGAAGAGAAAATTGTTCCCTGTTTTTGTCAATAAAAATCTATAGGCAGAAATTTTATCTACTCAGCTCTGGTGAAGCCACACCTGAGAAATGGAACATGATGTTCTAACATTTGAATTCTGCTCTGTCTGGCTGCAGGTAGTGCCATGACAGCTTGGTACCAATGGCTATTTCAAGGAATTAAGGTGTGCTTCAGCTTCAGTCTGCATTAAAAAGAGGAAAAGTTCTTTTCAGATGCACATTCATGGTACCCAACTAAAGAAATGGAAAACTCTTAAAAACAAGCCATCTATTTTTTTCTATTTCTGCTCCTACTTCTGTGGTGTGAAGTATCTCATGACCACCAAATTCAATCTTTAAAGATAAAGTGTTTGAAATAAAATATGACAGTTAACTCTAAAATCTGCCTTGGCCTAGGACATATAGTCTTTTATTTATTTTAAAATTGGTAAAGAAGCAACTGAATTACAGGCTATATGCATAGAATACTCATGATACTGTAGTAGGGGGAGATAAATCATTTAGCACTCAATATTGACAAAATACACTGGTGGAGACATGGGGATAAAACATGGTTAAAGGAAGGTGTCAATTTTATATTGCTGCTTAGCACTAAGGTGATTTATCCAGGAATGAAGAAGTACTTTTTGAAGACCTAACACTAAGATTAAGGTCTGCATAATCCCATAAAAAATCATGGAAGGAGGAAGAATCATAGGATTAGAGTTAAAACTAATTATATACTAGATCAGAGGAAATTTCCACAATTGGTGTCCATCAACATTAAACTTCATCCACAAAAAACCTTTTATCCACAGGTATGTCATCTTTTTATCCATCTTCCACACCTTATTCTCTACCTTTTAAACTAACAAAGAGCATTATTCTCTCTCCCCCCTCCTATTTGGAATATTTCCTTTCCTTTCATTTCCTTTCAAACCAAGTGTGACACTTACTGCTCCAACATTAATGTTGCTTTTGGCCTGCTCTCCTTCTCCAGTGTCTCTGTTATGAAAAGGGTGAAACCCTTGTTAAGGGATGCACAAATTAGTCTGCCAGAGGGATCCTCCATGTTTTCCTCTTCCCCTGCAGAGCCTATGGCTAAAGGTTGGTGATAAAAATGATGCTTCAGGCCTCAAGTCTGCCACAACCCTCGGAGAAACAGCATTAAGAACTCAGTTCTACAAAGCACTGAGCAATTTGTGTCCCGCATTAGAGGGCAAATTATCTAATAAACAGGATAGAATTAATTCCTGAGAGGTGACAGCTCTGCAGAAAATACATGCAGAACCTGTCCCTGACATGGGCCAGCACCCCTCTGAATACATTTTTTTAATCTCCATACATTGACCATTCAGCCACTTCCAAAGGGAGAACTTATCACTTGCTCCTATCACTTATTTAACACACAGTTGCTTCCATAGGACTCCTGCATCTCCTGTCTTTTGGATAGTATCAGCATCGGTGCTAAACTCAGGCAACTTTAATCATATTTAAGGAATCACTTGTCTTTCTCTTTAGGATCCTATAGGATTTGGTTTTCCCCTCCTACAGCCTCTCCATAGCCACATTAAAAATAGGCTTGGTAATACTTTTCACATTTGTAGGCTGTCACAAACTGTTAGCAGGGAAGAAGTCATTCAAACACACATGACTTTATAATTAAGGCACCTAACTCTTATAAACCCCATTTTTCACAGAAGCAGTGACTTTTAATAAAGTGCAGTGGAGCTGTGGGGGATTCTGTGGTTTCTGCGTGCAGGCCTTGTGCGAACGTTTCGCCCCTCAGCCCTGACCACAGAGACCACAGTCATCAGGAGGAATATTTATTTCCACTCCAGCACTTGTCTGGTCTGGTGGACAGCCCCAGAGCATGGAGACACGAATGGCAGTCATTTCCCTTTTCTGGGCCTCAGTTTCTCCATCTATCAAACTGGGATGATGATTTCTTCATCTTTTGAAAGCTGCCTTGAGAGCAAGGGATGAACCGAGCAAGATGGTAATTTTCCAGGTGGGGTCACTGAGGTGAGCAGAGGTGATGGCAACACTGATGAAGTTGGAGAGAGCTAGAAAAGAAGTCCAAGAATCCCATTCCCATGCATGCTACAAGGGATAGAACTCCTTTTATTCTCTGGCCTTCTGAGGAGTAGGATGCAAGAAATTAAATCCTGGAGATTAAACTGATGAAGCTCTTTTCTCTGGATCAGGAGGAGGCTCACATAATGAGAGCACTCTGGCTCTCTCCACGCATGTAACACGCTCAAAGCTGAAAACCCCAGATAAAATTAAAAGAGCTATTAGATAATCACTAGAAATGAATTTAACTTCACTGTCAGCGATATTCTTTCCAGTTTACCTGCTGGGCAAAGTCGAGGAAAATACCTAATTATCAGTGTGACAACAACAGGTCATTCACAGTGTGAATAGGGAAGTCAGATGCTGCAAGTGCTGCCTGTCAGCATTCACTGACCTCTCACAGGTGTGGAGATGGGAAAATGGGATACTGGAAAGACATGGTCCCCCTCTTGCAGTTCAGGGTGCTCTTCTCCATGATTCCAGCACTTCAATCCTTCAGTTGCCCAGTTCACCAGCAGGCTGAATAATCCTCACTTTTAACTAATCCTTTGTTTGCTCTTTCACTCAACACAAAGTGTGACTTTTGGTGGCCATTTGAACCCTTGTTGTGAGACCTCTGTGACAGGTAACAAGCCTTAGGGTGAAGGAAAAGGCAATAGATTCATCATTGGCACTTGCAGACTTCTGACACTGTCTCATATTCACTTTCCTAATCAGGTGAAGGAAACATGGGTCTAGATAAAGTTGCTAGAGAGTGGGGACAAGGCTGCAGATATGTGCACCCAGAGAGCAGTTATCAATGGCTCATTGTCAAAACAGAAAGTGGTGCTGGAAAGCCAGAAAGCACAGCCTGGGAGGACAGATTGATCGAGTTACATTTATTAGCCAAAAGAGAGCCTTGGTGGGATGTGAGTGCCTTTGAGCACAGAAAAGGCTGTTTCAGAGCTCACTGGTGCAATCTGTCCTCACTGTTAGGATAAGGAAAGCCTTTACATTGCTGCAAAAAAAAATTCAAACCAGATAGGAAAAAAATTTATGAGGATCTATAACATCAGTAGACTCAAGACTGTGAAATCTCCATCCTTGGGGGTCATTAAACACAGGCTGGATAAACTTTTGCCAGGAAAAACAGGTTTAAGGGACTCTGCTTAAGATAGGCAGTGCTGCTAAGGGCTTTCTGTGTACATTTGAATAATGCCCTGAGGCTTGATGTGCTTCTGGCCAGGCTTTGTGCATCTGCATCCCTCAGGTATAGGCTTCTGGTAGCTCAGTGCAGCACACAGAGATAATCCACTCTCAAGATGCCTGAAAAATAGCTTATTTTACATCAGGCAAGACTGGGGCTTCTCTAGGAGATACTGTGGTAGTATGATGCTACTGAAAGGGCAGACAGGAAAAAAGCAGCAGTTTAGCCAAGGGCATGAGCCTGGGTCATGTGCAGACCTGAGCCTTTTCTCTGTGCTTTCCCCAAGGCCATCCCAAACCAGCTCTAGATCAAGAAGAAGGCATGGAGAACTCTCAAGAGCAAGAACCACACTGCAAGTTGTCAACCCACCCTGTGGCTGATGTCACATTCCTGACCCAGCCACTCTGCTTTCATCTTTTGGCAGGTGTGCTGATGTGGATTTATGCAAAACAATGATTCTGACCTTTTCTGGGCTGCATTAGGAATTTAAGTTGGGTCTTTGGCTTACTAGGCTGAGTGTAACACCCAGCTAAGCTAGCAGCACTGGAGAGTGGGAAAGGAAAATGGAAAAATCCCCCCAAGAAACACTCAGAGGGCAGGTAGCACAGATATCAGAGAATCAGAGAATCATGGAGTGGTTTGTGTTGGAAGAGGCCTCAAAGGTCCTCTCATTCCACCCCCTGCCATGGGCAGGGACACCTTCCACTATCCCAGGTTGCTCCAAGCCATGTCCAACCTGGCCTTGGGCACTTCCAGATGTGGGGCAGCTACAGTCTCTCTGGGCACCCTGTGCCAGGATCTTCCCACCCCAGGTTTGGGGGTTCTCAGTAGGGCATTATATGGGTAAGCTTAGGGTTTCAGGAACCATATGGGACAGACTGAAGTCACAGCACTGCCTTCATCCACACACAACATCTTTAAGCCACAGACTGAGTCTCCATCTGCTCAGTCCAGTAGGACCTTGAGTCTTGCACTGGCAGAGGGGAGCCCAGTGAGGAGGAACATGAGCCCAAGACTGCTCATCCCAGCAGCACTCAGGACTGGGGCTGCTTCGGGATAAGCCCAGAGGGACACAGAGGAAACACTGTGGGCTCTGCTACAGCTCTTTGGAGTTGTAGCTCACTCGGCAGTGAACTCACTACAAATACAGTCACTGGTTTTGTACATCACACTACAGGCACAATTCACCCTAAATTAAAATTGTAATGCAAAATAGGTTTAAAAATAAAATAGACCCAAAAATGTAATTTCTTTGGTCTCTGTATCAGTGACCGTATGGTAGCAGCCAACATCTTTGGGGAAGGTGCTTTGCAGGGATTAACAGCCAGATGGGGGTTAACAGGCCACAGCTGCACTGTGATCCCCAACTCCACCCCCAATTAATGATCTTCTGAGGACATATCCTTAAATTAGAGGAAATGACAGGTTTAAATTGGCATGTGCCACACACAGCGCAGTGGCAAGCCCAACAGTTAGTATAATTTTTAATACGGCCATAGAAAACACCTTTTTATACTAATGGAATAAATCATGTTCTCAACACCTGGAGTTTACACTGGCCAACCTGTAATAACGAATTAATGCAGAGCAGTTGCACGTCCTGTTCCAGAGCAGCAATAAACTGGTGAGGGACCCCAGGGCACTGGCATTAGCCGAGGGCATGACTTGCTGGTGGCTGCAGATCACCCTCTCAGCAGTGCAGCTGCGCCTGCTGCACCACACAGCAGACCTCAAACCTATCTTCCTCCCTAGATGTCTGTGGGCTTTTCTTTTTTTTTTGTTTTCCTGATTACGCGGATTCCAATTCAGGAGAACATTCTTATTTCCTGTCTTCCTCTGAGAGCGTGCTCTAATTACACCACATATTGGTGTATTGGTTTCAGGTCAGATGGGTGGCAGATGCTGCTGCTGGTCCTTAAAAATGCAGTGATGGTGGCAAGATGCCTCATCCCTGGAAGTGTCCAAGGCCAGGGACAGGGCTTGGAGCAACCTGGTCCAGTGAAAGGTATCCCTGCCCATGGCAGGAGGTTGGAACTGGATGATCTTTAAGGTCCCTTCCAACCCAAACCACTCCATGCTTCTGTGACTGTACATACTTAGCAATGTAAGGGTACTTCTGAGTAGGTACTTTCTAAAGAAGAAGGTGGAAAAATGGATCACTTTCCTCCCTCAGAGGTGTTCTTCAAAACTGCCAATGGTGTAAGGCAGGCCCAAATGGTGCTCCAAAAGCAGCACCTTCCTTTCTTAAATGAAAACCTGAAGTTCTGATTTTGGCCACGAAGCTGCTGCTTCCAGGAGGACATGGTTGTACATTTACAAGTATCATCAGCCAAATATTACCTTATGTGTGGTGCCTTTACTGTTCAGCAAAAAATCACTGATCCAGAGAGATTACACCAGTCTGTTTTGATAATTATGGAGGGTTTACATGACATCGCACTTTAATTTTTTTTGTTTTCTATTGTGTAGAGTAGAAGAATTGTGTCCAAACCACAATGGGAACTCTAAGCCAGAAGCTGCCTTTATCAGGACTCAGTGTCTTCCTGAGGCACTAAAATGTTTGGGGTTTCCAAATCAGAAGAAACAAACACATCACTCGATAAAGCAGCTGCTGTCTGGATTCATCTCTGTCTGTGCAAGAACAAAACTGGATTTGCAAAGCTATGTGGGTCAGTTTTTCAGCCAGAGATATTGCAGTTTCCCTACCACCGTCTTTTCATTTGAATTTTGGGGTCTACAGCTTTCTCCTACCATTATTATCATTACTGTTTTTAAAAGACTGGGTCCACAAATTCATTGATACAGAGATAATGAATTGAGGCACTGAGAGGTCTGGATGGGAGCCCAGCTCTCCAGAAAACCATTTCAGTGCCTTCACCTTCAGCATGTGTGGGCAAGCAGGGGATGAGGGAAGCATCTGTTTTCGTAAAAAGCAAATGAATTGGTAAATGTGCCAAATCTGATGTGATGCAAAATCAATGTAATACCAAAGGGAGCAGCAGCTAGTTAGGAAAAGCAGCAACCTCTTCACTTCTAGACGTGGAGTGATATCACCAATGACACCTTTGACAAGGAGGTAAACAGGAAAAGCTGAGTTGGCTGAAAGTCTGTAAGAAACAGGGAGGGAAAAGTCCATGTTTACCACATGGAAAAGGACAGACAAAGGGAGCACAGAGCTGAAAGTTATTTTCAACATTCCCAAAAGAGGATGAGACAGGAGAGAGGGTAAAAGACACAACAACACTTATAAAAGACTTTAAACAAGTACTTACTAGTGTTTCTTTCTCAATGGATTTAGAGTCTGGCTCTCTTTGTCTGCACAAGGCAAGGAGAGAAGGAGCCACCAGATCATGGATGTTGTTGCAGTGGAAAATTTTTGACAGGTTTTGTATTTTTTCTTATCCCTGTAGCAAACCTTTAGCCAGCCTAAGAGGGGTCTGATCCAGCTTGTGTCCCAAAGACATGTACTGAGGTTTACTGTCCCCACAACCTGTCTGCTTTCCTCCTCTGGAAACACAGTAGGATTGCTCTCCTCAAAGCTATATAGACAGTCACTGAATTTGGATGAAACAACTGATCCGGAACTGACAGAAAGAGGGAGATCTATTGGTTATTTAGGACCCAGTTCTGCAATCCAGATCAATACAAAATCATTGAAATATGATAATAACTCTCTCAACAAGCTGAGGGAATTTGGGTTGTTCAGGCTGGAGAAAAGAAGGCTCCTGGGAGAACTTAAAACCCTTTCCAGTGCACAGAGGGACTCCAAGAGACGTGAAGAGGGACTTTTTACAAGTGCATGGAGTGATAGGACAATGGGAAGTGGTTTTGAACTGAAAAAGGGTAGAGTTGGATGAGGTATTAGGAAGAAATTTTCCCCTGTGAGGGTGGTGAGGCCCTGGCACAGGTTGCCCAGAGAAGCTGTGGCTACCTCATCCCTGGAGGTGTCCAAGGCCAGGTTGGACAGGGCTTGGGGCAACCTGGGATAGTGGAAGGTGTCCCTGCCCATGGCAGGGGGGTGGAACTGGATGAGCTTTGAGATCCCTTCCAACCCAACCCAATTACAGGAACACAAGCAGCAGGGTCCTGAATGGTGACTGTGAAAAACTGTCAATATTAAAAAAAAAAAAATAGACAATTCAGAGCTTCTGAGCAGAACCTGTGCCTCTTTTATCTTAGTGGCCTTAGTCACTTGACCAGATTTCCTGCACTGCTTTTCTGCTGGTTGTCAGATCAAACCTGGGACTGCCAGATGGACCTGGCTGCCACAGCTGGTGCTGCAGAGCTGCTGCTCCCCACGCACAGTGAGGAGCCAGCTGCTTTCCCCAAACAGGGCATCAAAAAGTGTAACCTCAGACCAGGTTTCATGGATTCCACTAGGCAAGGATTCCTTTCAACCACGAGAACAAGAAGATACTGACCTGGGTGAGCAGAAAACCTACACTTGGAGTTACAGACTGGAATAAACCATCCCACCAACTTCCCAAGCTCTGCACCTGCAGGCTGCCAGCTGCTGATCTGGGAAATGCTCAGATGGGGCTCACTGCTTTTCCCACCTAAGCCTCAAGAGCTGTCATTTAGTTCAGTGAAAACAAGGTTTGACCCATTAGTACATTTTTACAGAAAACATTATAGCTTCTTTTCTGATGCAAGTTTGTATCACTATGTATTTGAAATGTATGAGATGATTTTAACTTCAAAAAAAAAAAAAAAAATATAACATGCAAATTGAGGGACTATCTCTGACCTTCCCAGCAAAGTTAAATAGTAATGGTTTTAGTATCCATAAATTTTTGGGTGTCACTTGCTAGTAAAACGTTGGACAGGAAAAACAGGGGAAATAGCCTATCCATATGAAAACAATAATCATGTAATATTTATTGTCTGGGATTGAAATGTTTCAAATATTCAAAGCAATAAAACGTCAGGAAAAGCTAGACTTCCTGATGTAAAAAGGCCATAAATTTCTTCCCTCATAAGACACAAGGAGAGAGGGAAAATCAATGTGACATTTAACGCTAAAGAAAGAAAGAGAAAAAGAAAGAAAGAATGAAAGAAAGAAAAGAAAAAACCACACCACACTTAAATCTAAGTTAAAGCAGTGGAGAGCCCCCAGAGGGCACAATCCACTTACCTTTGGGAGGCTGAAGGAAGGAAATGGTAGCCAAGAGCACAACTCATGTATTGTAAAATATAAAAACATTTCAGAACAATTTAAGGGAGCAAAGAGGTATCTCTGCAGTGTCTGGCTCTGACAACTCTGTCCCAGCTATTTGAGATCTCTCCATCTCAAACCATATTCTACTGGACTATAAAACCTCCCACCAAACCATTACCAAACAATAAAAACCCCAACAATTTTCAGATTCAAAAATTCTTTTTTTATACAGGTCAAAGATGTTTTTTCTAAAACTTCAGGAAGTTTCACAATTTCATAAAGATTCACAGTGTGACATTAAACTTTCTGGAAGAGAAAAATGACAGACAGCAAAGAAACCAAAGGTTACACTCAAATTACTTCCACAAAGTAAAAATCTTTTATCTTTACAAGGATAAACCACTTTCATTGCAGAGAGAGGGAGGTATCAAAACAGGGTTATGTTTGCTTTTGGATTTAAAAAGCAGAGATGGTGTTCAGAATTCAGGCTCATGAAAAATATGACTACATATATATATTCATATTTATTTAATATATATGCATATAAATGAATACATTTTCTATGCTCCTCCTGCTCAGCTATGAATAAAGTTTTAATAACAGACTCTCTAAGTGCTGCATTAATTTTGCCCTTCCTTCAAGACCACCAAAGAAACCAACTGAGATGCAAAATCCCTTCAGAGCAGACACCACAACTACATACCAAAGAGCAAATAAAACAAGCCTCAACAAAATAAAAATGAATCCAGCATCATCTACAAGCCCAATTTCAACACTGTAAAAAAAGCACCTATAAAAACCAGCTGTGGTAAAAACTGGGAAGGTTTGCACATTGGCCAAAAATTCAAAAGTTTGGCTGCTTATACCAAATTTTATCTTCACTACCATAACTTTGGGAAGACTGTAACCTGCAAGGGTGGCCAATGGAGCAAGGTGGACTAGCTTAGATGGCTACACTTATTTATTTGGGTACTGTGAATAAAGCAACCAACTCAGACTCTGCTCCAAAATACATGTGCCCTTAAAACTGCGAGGTTTTTAACCCACTGGTCAAAAACAACAGCTGCAGAAGGACAGAGAGCTGTTTACCACTGTATTGGCTCTGAAAGTCGACCACGCTTGAGAATTAACTGTTCTTAACTATTTCACTGCCAAAGTTCTGATCACCAAACTGTGGAAATAATTATGACATAATTGTCAAACAGGGAAAAAAAAAAAAAAGAACATTTTACCAAGCAACCAGCTTCTGAGCCCAGTCAGACCAAGGTTATTTTATTCTGCTTTACCTTGGAATAGTCAGTGTTGCAGTTCTTGATCTTCCAGTGGAAGAATCTGTCATGTTTTTCCTCTTGGGCTTGTGCCTGATTTACACAGTGAGGAGACAAGTGGGATGCTCATGAGTTTGAGGGAGACCTCAAGGTTGACCTCAACTGTTTGTTGTACAAGTTCAAGCCCTACAGGAGCCATGTATCAGTTTTGCCACCATCCTAGAGAGGATGAATAAAAGCAGCACCTTCCATGGAGAAACTGACTGTCAAAGACCCTTTCCAAGGTGCTCAAAGCACTTCTTAATAATCATTTCCATTTATTTGTGTTCTGTCTACACCAAAATCTGCTGAGAAGTGAAAATTTAGGACTATGTTGATACCATTCTAAAACACAGTATAAATTCTTTTAACATTAAAGTAAGGGCAAGTTGACATGGAGAACACTAGACAGATCATGTCTAGTTTGCTAAAGTCATTCAATTGAAGCTACAACAAAATTTGTGGCAGATTTAGGCACTGGTGATCAGCAGATACACGATCTGAGCAAGGGAGCTCAAGGGGAAGCTCAGCTGGAGCCTTTCTCCTCTAAACACCTTCCTTCTTCTGCAGTGATGTTTCAGATTTGTTTTCACCTCGGCTTGACACGCACTTGCTGCCATTTCATTTGCAGATCTGAAGAAATCATGTCAGTACAAGAAAGGCAATAGTTTCTTTGGAGTTTTTTTTTTTGTTGTTGTTGTTTTGCAGATTAATTAAATACTTATGGAAATGAGAACAGAACTGGTTTGAGCCAGTTATTGACTGCTGACTATCTGAATCCCACTACAGCTTCTGATACCTCACACATTCTCTTCTTCCAGGTCTGGTTACAGGATGAGAATCAGCCACCACATTTCAGTGGCATTTTACTGGGTTCAGACCCAGATCATTTACTGTAAAATTAACATTTTACTTTCTCTTTGTCGACACCCATCGCAGCTGCTGCCCCATTTAAAAGAGGGCATTTGAGTGTCTTAATTGTGTTTCTCCTCTCATTTCTTTGTGCTCGGATGCATTTTGCAGAGGCAGGTTGGGAGGAGATGAAGGTAAGAATGCTCTGGCTCTACCAAAGTAGAATTGTTGTAATGAGTATGCCCCTTGTGGTGATTTCTGATGCAGAAACCAGCACTGTTTGGAGGAAGGAAGGAAGGTGTCCCGCAGTCCATATTTTGGTGAAAACTTATCACTTATGTTTCTGCAAGAGGTCACCAAGTGACCATGGCACATCTCAGCCAGAAGTTTTCAAAGTCCTGAGCCCTGGATTGTGGATCCAGATTGAGTGGTTGCATTCCTCCATGTGCAGTTCCCCTCGTGGATCCAGCTGGATACTGCCTTTGCCCCTTTCTCCCCTAACCTGCAGGGCTGGGTTGTGTGCTCTCTGACACACCTACTGCTCTCACTGCAGAGGGAAGATATTTCAGAACTGAGAGCATCACGATGGATTTGAGAAATCCAGGTTTCTGAACCGTCCCAACATGTGGTCCATCACTCAGCCTTTCCCCAGAAGAAATGGAGATAACAGCACATTATTTTAAAGTTGTGCTGTAGGCATAAACACATGGAAACTCATGAGGCACTCAGATATTACAGTAATCAAAGTCATACAAGGACCAAAGATTGACAGATCACATCTTCAAATCAGCAAGGAAAATCTGCAAAGCATCTGGATGAAGACAAATACAAAAATACACACATATTGCTATAAGATTCTTGTGCCAATACTTCTGTCTGATAGGAATTAAGATGAATTATCAATTGCAAATATTGAAGACAGCTATAAAATGTAAAATGAAACTTATAATTTTAGTTCTTTATTTTCCTTATTTATCTTTCCATCTCTCACTACTAATCTATCTTGTTTAAGAAAAATAGTATATAAGTATAGTGAAGCTTGATTACTGAGAATGGCTATTAATGTAGTGTCTCAGAGCACTCTCTAGACAGTTAAAAAGCTCTTAACAGTAAAATATGAAGGTTTCCTTCAAATTTGCAGTCATCTGCCTTCTAAAACTTTGTTTCAGTTGCCAAGATTTCACTGATTTATAGAAGCCAAAGTATCTGATTTTTGTCTCCCCACAAGAGATGAGAGCTATTTTTTCTTATTATTTTGTAAAGGCAACATCATTATCTTAAGCAGAAAAAGAAAAAAGTTAAGACTCACATTGAAGATACAGTTTTCAAAATAATTTTTAAGGCATCTGGCCTTATTTAAACCATCAAATTTACATTCAATTCCTTCAGGGATGGCTTTGCTGCTTTGTGCTGGCTCCGTGCCCTCTGAATAAACCTGGATTTAATGCATGCCACCACTGCATTTCCCTGCTGCACAGCGTAGATATATAGCAGAGGTATAAAAAGTAGAGGTATAAGAAGCCCAACTTTGAACGAGATGATTCATTCAGGCAAAAACACCCCCAACCCTGTAACTGTTTAAGTTTCAGCTAGAGGCTGGACTTGTGACTAATGTCACTATCTATTTCTTCTGAATTTATGATTAGAAGTGTTTATGTACTATGAAACATTCTCTATGACTTGGACGGGAAGCTATAAACCATTTTATGAGATCTACACATGGCTGATGGCAGAACCTTAATGCAACACAAAAGTTTATCCACACCCAAGAAATGCCAAAACACATTTCTTTTATTTCCCCCCTCAGTAAGATGGACACTTGACTAAGAGAAGTGTGCCCTGAAAACACAGGGGAGCACATTTTGGAGGGTCCTGAGTGTCTCTGAAGAAATATGGAGCACTGACAGCTTCTCCCGATTTCCTGACAAAGACAGAAGTCTTTCAAAGGGTTTGATTTTCTCCGAGGAAAGAATGACAGAGGACAGGCCAGAAAATGAGATGAAGCCCAACTAGAAACTCGAGTTGTGGCTCCCTCACCTCTGACAAGTTTTAAGCTGAATTTTTTTCCCTCTTTTGTGGATGGCTGGAATAAAAACTGAAAAACCAGGTAGTGTAACCACAGAGCTGAGAGCAGAGCTCACACTCCCTTAAATGTTATACAGTCATATTCCTACTGAAAGTGAAGTTTCCCTTCTTCAGGTAACTAATGTAAAATAATAAACATAACCTGATTCAGTAACTACAAATCCTGGCTAAGAATATAAATGATACACAAGTTGAAATTACAGAAGTGTAAAGCTATTCATATGTAGCCATTAACTGAATCTCAACTTGAATTTTATATATACAATAAAAAAGTGTAGTACCAGCCTAAACATACATCTCTGCTTCTGTGGCATGGGAAGTGGTGCTAAGACACACTGCAAGTGCAGCATGAGTATAACTGGTTGCATTTTTGATTTAAACAGACTTAAAGAAAATTCTGAAGATGAGAAAAAAAACCCAAAAAGTGATTCCTTCCCAAAATAAGAATAAACTGGGTTAGTCCAAGATAGGGACACATAACCTACCTTGTTTAACTCTAAATTCAGCTCCCTGACTTGTGCAGAGAAGTGAAAGGTTATTATATGGGTTTACTGGGCAAACCCAGATTTTATAAATAATTGCCTGTCAGGCTGTTCAAGATAGACAAACACACAGCAGACCAACAAAAACATGATCTGTCATATTTCTGAGAGAAATGTATGTTGAGTCTTCATTCTCTGGGACTTTAAGTAGACCAGTAAAAAATAAGTGGCAGTATTTTTCCTGCTTATGCATATTTTAAAATGTAAAATCTGGGAGAGAGACAGCAACAGAAGGAATTTTGATTCCAGTACCCAGTGCCTGAAATGGTTTCTTCTGTCTCTATCCCTGCAGATCGAAACCGAATACAATAAATGCTGGTGTCCTTTCAAAAAAGTCTGGATGTTTACAGCAAGCATATAATTTTCCATGATTAAGGATGCCAACAAAAATAAAGAGTGATGATAAAAAGAAAAGTTTAATCATATATTTCAAGAAGCACAGATGGAACATCAGAAAACTTCCCCCTTCCCTCATTTAATACATTGTACACATTACTTTTAGTCCTTTACACACAAAAAAATTCCAGAAAACAGGAGAATAAGCAGATAATAGAGAAGAGCAATTTACGAATGGCAGCAGTATTGGACCTACAACGTTCACTTTTACAATATTTTGGTTGAAAAGAGACATTTTTCCATTTGTTAAAAAAAATATACATATATTTAACATTTTTGCAAGCAGGTCCAGGAGAGCAGGACAACAAAACCATCTACAAACAACCACAGAGCATAGAGAGGGAGTGAAAATTAAGACCTCACATACTAAGCACAAAAGAGGAGGATGGCTGCACTATATAAAACTAATATTTTGATGTTCTCCTCTCAATCCCTTGAGAATTAATCTGGATTAATTTGAGACTTAAGCTGGATTCCAAGCCTGAGCTGAAGAAGACCCCTGACCTGTGGGTACCCCAGGAACACCAGCAGGATGTGCCAGCATATTCTGGTGACAGGCTGAATCAGGAGTCCTTTTCTCTGCTCCAGCATCATCGTGGTTAGCTCTATATTTGTACAGTTTTTATGGGAAGAAATGAATGTGTTTGTGAGGCCAGCAAAGGCTGGAGGAGCTGGGGACAGGAACAAGCATAGAGGCAGGGACTGAGATTTAAAAAAAATCTTGAAAACAAACAGCGTTAGCTAAAATATATAAAAAAAAAAGGCAAAAAGAGTTGGTTTCTTCTTTAACCAAATCCAACAGTAGTGCTGCCTCTGTCAACAACAGGGACAACATCTGCTTCCTGCAGCAAACGCTGAGCAAGTACATAACGCTAAGCCCTTGCCTAGAACCACTGAGACAGACACAGTTATTGAAACACTTTAGAATGTATTTTTCCAAATAAGGGTCCAATTCAGTGCCAAGTCACTGCAAAGGCTTTCCTTGATTTTGGACAATGATGGCTCAAGCCTTAGGCTCAAGCCAATATTGAGAATTTGGGGGTGAGCACATAGCCCACCTTTGGGTCTGCAAAAAGTCAAGTCTAACTGGTAAAGTTTAGTTTACCTGAACTTTTTCTGAATATCTTTGCGTCCAAACTAGGTATTGCTGTCATCAAAATCCCTTCACTGGATTAAACTGGGTTATACTGTGTGAACACTTATACTAGTTGATAGAAACAAGTGGAACTTGGTGGAAAATAGAGGGAAATATTTTTCTTCTTGTAAGAATTGGAAGGAAAACTACATAACCTTTATATAACCTATATAAGCCAACATAACCCAGTCTATCTCTGTCTGGCTTCTTCCTGCCCCATCCTGCTTTACAAAAAAACATCTTTCGGAGAACATACAGACTTCCAGACACTCAAATAAAAATGATATGGCAGTCAGAAAGTCCCCTGCAAACTCCAGCATTGTCTGAGCTGCATTCTTGTCCACCTACACCCTATCCCAAACATCCTGCCATTAATTAGCTAAATGTTCCAGCTAGTAAACAAGAATAACGATTGAGGGGGCTGGAAAAAGAGACAGAGACAGCCAGCAGATAGTCACAACAAACCAGCCCACTCACTGGTACATGCAGACATTGGAGCTTGTATTTTTTTTCCTTCCATGGAGGGGAAAAGAAAATCACCTTAATATAACACTGTCTTTCCTGTTGCTGCAGCCACATCCACATCAGCAGGCGAGAAAAGTCATCCCGTTCCTGCGGTAGGCACTCTGTCAGGGAAAGAGAAAATCTGCAGTGAATTATCACATCAGCTTAAACAGAGGAAGGAGGCAGAGAGAAAGGCAAGGCTTTCTTCCTTTTGTAGGCTATTCTGGCTGCAATCTAATAGTGTGCTTAATCTGAACATTTCTGGTGGGGAAGCTGTAGCAACCACTTTGTCTATTAAAAAATCAGTGTGGTTAACAAGTGGTTAGTGACTCTATTTCAGGAGAGCAAGAGATAGGCAAAAATGTAACATCCTACTTTGTTAATTGCCTGCAAAATAGTTGAGGCCAAAAATACACCATTGTGCAGAATCTGTTTGTCCTTTATAAGCACGTGTTCTCTACTCACCAAGTTCAAGAATCATTTCTAAAATGTCTGAATACTCTATAAATTATTGAAAAACTCCAGTTTTCCAAACTTAATTTATAGTCTGAGTCTAAAGTTATATAAACAGACACTGGTATAATCCCCACCACTCCAAACCCAAATTAATCTTAAAGACTCTCTGGTCAGTAGGAAATAATTTGATATCCCATATACTGTAACCTGGGATGAAATGTTTCCAATGGTAAAGAAGCACAGGAGTTAAGTAGCACTTGAGAAAACAATTTTAAAGGATTCTGTGACACTGTCTCCCTAAAATACCTTTCATGCATTTTTAACAGCTCTTTCCAAATCAATATAGGAAACGATAACTTTTAATGCCACTGGAAACCTTATATTGTAAGGAGATATTCTCTGCTTAAAAAATCCTTTTTAAAAACAATATATATTAACATCATCTTTTAAAAGGCAAAGGAGTTGAAATAGTTTTGCTTTATTTGGTTCACCTTTGGCAGCCATTCTGTTTTTAAAATGAAAATGTAGTCATCTATTTCATTACAGTTAGTGCTTCGTCAGATTTATTTTGTACATCTTCAGTCCAAGCACTTAAGAAGTGCCATATATATATAACCACCATTTTTAGTGGCTCTACCAATTTCCTAATTAATTTCAGCCAGATCAATTTCTCCTCTCTTAAACTAGAATTAGAGTAACATTAGGAGTCAAGGATAACCTCAAACAAATTTGGATATAAATAGCATTTATACTGAACTGTAAAGAAATCGTTTCAAAACCAGCAAGGATGTATTCAGAGAGACATTTTACAGACAGTGAATATGCAAAAGGAAATGTGTACAAGATGTTCATTACAGCATCCTTTACATTAACACCACACTTCAGTCTAGAGATCTAGCAGCATATGGCATGAAAGTCAAAGAGCAGAACATCAGCTCTGGGATATAAAGCCAAGACATGACAGTATCACCACAAACAAAACACAGAATAAATCCAAAGACTCTATACCCAAACATGAAATGCCCAAAACAGACTAGCCAATAATTTTGAAAGGATCCAATACATTCCCACAACCACAAGCAGCAGGTCCCAGGCAGTTTGGATGTTCAGCTTGCCCAAACCATTATGGCTGGCATTTGGAAATCAATGCAAAAATAATGTTTTTAGCTGCTTGACCCCAATAGTTTTACAGGGATTTATAACCCAAGTGACAACCTTTAACACACAAACAAAATATTCAGAACTACTGTGCAGTTTGCTTGGAGACAAATGATCCTGAGTACAAAGCTGGATCTACATGAAAGATAAAAGGTTGAATTTTGCAAAAGGAATTTTGGTTGCGAAGCAAAGTTGGGCTTGGCTGGGCTCAGCTGGGAAATAATGAAGTTTAACATTTTCCAACACGGGCAGTGTTGTAGAGTCAGTTATATCCCTGCAAAGGTAATTTCAGATGCCAGTTTCAGGGGAGGCAGGATAACACCTTTGGAGAGTTGGGCACACCCACTGGTCTATATTTAGTGATATATTATAACTGGTCTGGCTATAGTTAGGATTGAAAACTATTTCCTACTTCACTCCCCATTTCACATACTTTAAACTTTCAGAACCATTTGCCCTTGGGCTGAAATTTCCTCTGCTTTAATCTCTGCCTGAAGTTCACTTTTTTGGAAAGGACCAACAAAATTCCTGAAGGCATTTTGAAGTTCAGCAATAATGAAAACAACACAGTTTTTACTTCCCAAGCCAGACAAAGTGATTCTGATATATGTCTATTTTATTAAGGAATTTATCCATAAATTCAACCATTTTACCCAGAAACCATCCATACCTTCAACCTCAGCATAAAGGTAACTGTTTTGAAAATCAGTATTTCGGAGGAGGGAGTTTGATTCATCCCATTCCATAACAAGATAACACTTCATTCTCATTTTGATACATTACTAGATAATAAAGGTTAACCTCCAAAATGCTTTTATGCAGAGCAAAAGTATTTTAAAGACATCCCATTTTTCTGCATTATACCAGATATCTTAAAGATCTATACAGCTGAATTTTTGATACTGTAAGACAGCTCCTTACATGCCAAGAATTGTGAAGAGAAACAGCAAGATGTTTTTCATAAAACTCGCATGTGTATGTGCCCTTGCAAGAGTTTAGACGTATGTGGCAGACATTTAATGTGGTTGGAGATAATTTAGAGGGTTTGGATGACACTTCTGGGTGCTTTATGCCACTCTGGCAGCATCCACTTTTTTTTTTTTTAATATGATTATTTGGCTCAAAATTACAGATAGAGGATGATGCAGGCCCTTGATGTGGGATTAAAATAGCTGTATCCATTTTGCTGGATATGTCTTGCTGTCAAGAGATAACATAAGACCATAGAGCCCTTTTTGGAAAAGTGTCTACTGCATCCAAATTTTCTGTGTGTTCTCTCTTAAAATTTACTACCAGGCTGTGCTTTGACTTCTCCTGCTGTTGGCTGAGTCTCTGCTGTGGCTGAAGTTCTGTCAGCCTCTTTCTGTACCCAATATGTGCAGTGGTGGTCAAGGGACCACATTTTAGACAGGGGAATTACCTAACTTAACACAAATTGCACAGTTTGCCTTCCCAGAATGGCTTTCATGCTCTGAAACATCGATCTAATCTTACCTGGCTGATCTATCTCTCACAGAAACTCTTGCTCCTTGCTATCCCACGACAAGATTTTTCTTCCCCTTCTCCAACCTTCTTGAAGGTGGAAGGACAGATTGCTGCTAACCAGAGCCAGAGGCTGCACAGGCTGGGACAATATGAAAGCAGAAACACGACCTTCCTTCCTGGTCAAGGCCACCTTACCACTTGCTCCCATTTAGGACAGAGCTGTGATGATTTTTCTGCTTAGTTCTCACTTCAGAGTCTTATCGTGATCCAGTGGGGCCATCCCTGCCCATTAATACCTCTTCTAACCCCAACCATTCTATGATTCTACCCCACGAAGGCACCTTGTGAAGAACTTTCTCACAGCTTCTCAGGCATCCTCTATACAGGAACCCTCCCTTGGAAATGCTGCTCCTTCAAGTTATCAAAGCACATTGGATTCTGGCACAAGATCCTCTCTGGCAATAGTATCATTATTCAATAAATGAAGGCAGGCTTTTTTCCAACAACCCAAAAGGAGGTACAATGAAGCAGAAGAGATGATTGGTGTTACTGCTGTCAGTCGCCTAAAAGCAACACCTTGATTTGCCCTTAGTTTGCTGAAAGCAGGAAAAACTAACAGCTTAAAAAGCCAGCATGGCACAAGGGACCTTGGCCAAACAACTCCTCAAATTCCATGAAAAAACATCCAGTTTCTACTCCCTTTTTTTGATCCCATTTCTCTCCTGTAGTTGTCACCCAAGGCAGTGTCATTATGAAGGATGAAAAAGAACCACTCCAAAAAAAAGGGCAGAAAAACTCCTGTCCTCAAAATAGGTCCCATGAAATGGGACAGTTTACGGAAGAGTTTATAGGACCAATTTAGGGACAGATAACCATGTGTTTATTAGCATTGTAGGACTAGGGGAATGGCTTTAAAATGAAAAAGGGCAGGTTTAGATTGGATATTGGGAAGAAATTCCTCCCTGTGAGTGTGATGAGGCCCTGGCACAGGTTGCCCTGAGAAGCTGTGGCCACCTCATCCCTGGAAGTGTCCAAGGCCAAGATGGATGGGACTTGGAGCAACCTGGCATAGTGGAAGGTGTCCATGGCAGGGGGATGGACAACTGGATGATCTTTAAGGTCCCTTCCAACCCAAACCAGTTTGTAATTCTGTGATTTAGAGAAACAAGTCACAGCCCAATATGAAGATGTGTGAGTACAGAGTAGATTAGAATACCAAGACTTCTGAACAGGCACCTCAGCTAGAAATGGTTTCCAGTTAATGATTTATACTAGTGCATAATTTCACAGCTGTAGCATGATGAGAAAGAATAATTTTGGCAGGAGAGAGAAAAAGCTGCGATTTTTGAGTGGGCTGATGCTTAATTTTTATTTGGGATAAAACGTAAGAAGTCTAGGGTAAAACATCTCCAGCAGGCACCCGAGACACCAAAGTTTATTGGGCCAAACCCCCCACTGGTTTAAGTCTGCAGTTCTGCTTGTATTAAAGTTAAGCACAAAGTCACACTGCAGGCCTATTGTATAACTCAGAGATGTTAAATCCTGAATTATAGGCCCTGAGTAAGTGAGCTACAGAACAGCATTTATAAAACTTGAAGTCTTCCTTTCTTGGTGTCCTCTTGTATGTGTGTGGGCAAGTGGTTTAATTACAGTGCATAAAGTGGAATGGCAGACAGAGACATCCAAATCAAAGAGCAAGCCTTGGCTGAACTTCATTAGCAAACATAAATGCAAATAGGCACATCTTGTTTGTGACATGCCACGGTCCTTTCCGCCTTGGGTAATTTTACTCTATTCTCTATTTGCATAAATGTAAATCAAACCATATGACTTGAGCAGGTTTATGATACAGGAATCATATGCAAAACTTCTTTCCATTAAATAATTCTCTTCATGCAGCCTTACAGTATTACTATGAAAATCAGGGAGGATTGGATCTCAGACAGTGAGAGCCTTTATTTAAGAACAGTGGAGGGAGCCCTGCCCTTTAAATAGAAGACATTCTTGGATCAGACACTGGCTGGCAGGATGGAAAAAAGGATGTAGCATTAACTTTCATTCCATTCCAAATAACCTGGAACCCATAAACCACCAAGATTCTCTAATTTTGAATCTGCTCATTTTCTCCCTTTGTCTTCTTTCCATTTTATTTGGGGAATGTTAACTTTGAAATTTCATTAGCTCACCATAATATCAAACAAGTCACCCCGCACAGATTCATAACGCTTTGTATATAAAAACATCTACATTAAAACCCCTGTGATTAAAAGGTTACTTCTCTAATTTTTCCCAGCCTGAATAGACAAACCACATGCAAAGAAGTGTCAGCTTATTTAGAAATTAAAATAATAATTAGTTTAAGAGGCAAAGCATAATCAACATTGTTTGAAAAAGAAAATCCATGTGTTGTTTAGAATTAGTTGCTTCTGTTTAAGTTTAAATAAATTTGTGTGGATATAAACTCTCTATATTATAAGTGCATCCATATAACAAAAGAAATATAAGGGATAATTCTCCCTCCAATTTAAAACAATAGCACTGAAGGCTCTAATTCCACAAACCCATCTTTAATCAGTACCCAAAGCACAGATGTCTGATATTACTCAAAGGATGAGGGAGTGCTTTATGTATGTAATGTCTTGTACATGGTCAGTAATGAATACCACACCCCAAATATGTACCTATGGACACCCAGGTTTAGCACCCTACAGACTTGTAGGATACTCTGGCTGATCTGCCCTGCTGTATCCAACAAAGCTCATGGATTTATGATGAGGCCAGACCAATGTGCATTTATCCATGCAGTAACAGCCCCTCTGGAAGCATGACCACGTTAGTGCTTATGCTAGTTCAGAGGAAACCTCAGTTAGGTGCAAGAAACACCAACAGCTGCATTCCTCAGGTCTGTTCCCTGAGTCCTCAGTCTGGTGAGACACCAGGGACAGCAGCACTGTCCATGCCAACAGGACCTGCCTCAGAAAGGGGCACAAGATCACAAGAACACTTCATGTAGATGCCCAAAAACATCATCTGCTGATAAAAGGAATAAACCAATAAACCACCCATCAACAAAATGCTTCCCAGCAAAGTCACCTCTGGGTTTTGGTTGATCTTTTATCTACCAGTGGTGTAAACATTTTAAATAGTTGTGTAAAACTGGGCTCCCGTGTACAGGAATAGGAGATACCCAGGATATATCATCCAAGTCTGTTAAAGAACATTGTCTAGATCTCAGCTATCCAACTTTTTTATTGTTTTTCTCTGCTTCTGGGATAAATGACATTCCCAAGTCTGATGGAAATGTAGGATCACTGGAAAACAAGTATCAAATGAATTTCTCAGACACCTTGTGCAGTACCACCAGTGGATGGAGAATAAAATGTAGGGCTTGTACTGCTGTCCTCCAGTGTATTTGGCCAAATTTGCATTGCTGCAGTTAACCAGCAAATGTTGTTCTCAGGGCTGGATTGGTATTGTAAGAAAGAAAAACAAGGCAAAAGGATCATGGCTTCTGTTGCAGCAAGAACTGGGGTGTGGGAGTGGGGAACCAGTATCTGCCAAGAGAAAAAAAGAACAAAATTGGTGGGGAGAGAGGGATCATTTTAAGTCTCTCAGAGGGTACTGCAAACAGCGGAGAAAGAAGGAAAAAAATGGAACTATAAAACAATACTTGGCAGCCAGCTTTGCAAAACAAACATATTTTCACAAAGTCCTTCCCATCACTGCCACCAGTTTTAATGGGCTTTATATGTCTGAGACCAAGAAACCCTTTTTAATTGTTAAGGAAAGGCGACGCTGCTTTGCACACTGATAGAAATTTCTGTTCCGAGCCCTACTTCAATTACATGCTGCTCTCCATTCAGAGTCAGGGAGAGGAATCCCTTCCCCCAGGCTGCAAAACCTGTAGCTGGGCTCCATCACCACTCTTCCCTGGACAGCACCAGCAGCTTCTCCTGTGGAGCAAGTCAAAATCCAGCAAGTTCTTCCTGCCGTGGGTCTAATGGCCCAAAACTGTCTGCCCAGGACACGCTGCTGGCAAAGCACACAGCAGGTCTCCACGAGGCACCAGACCTTGATGGATATGACCTGTTGGAATCCAGCATAATTGGGAAAGCTTAATCCCCTCACCACACCAGGAATGCAGTGGTTCCTGAGTGTCCCTGATCTCCTCATGAGCAGTGCAATTAGTTCACTTATAATTTTACTGCCTCACGTCAAACTGGTCAAAACACCTTGAGTTGCTCAGGGGTCAAACTCTCCTCTTCTGACGTGCCTCAACTCACTGTTTTAGCTGTATGGCAGCAATAATGTACACAGGCAACTTCATTATGTCTGAGAATTAAATTAAAACCGGAAGTCTTGAGACTTTAGGTATGGTTGGACACTGAAACCTCTGGTTTATGACTCAGGGCACTGCACAGTCACAGCACTCACATGTGAAAATATACCACTAGCAATAAAAACTCCTTCAACCTGAGAGCAATTCAGCATCAAACAACCTGGATGGCTCCCTGTCTCCAGGGATGTCTTTTTTTGACCTTTTAAGGTTTTCTTCTACAGCTGTAGAAACTCAGGGCTTTTTCTGTAGGAAGTGACCAAAGAGGTTAAATTCCCCCTGTGTGTCACTACTGCTCATGAGCTCAGCATAGGAGCTAAAGAGCAAATTTATTTGGAAACAATATGGTGTGGTACAGTCGTCTGAGTACAAGGGCAGGAGCCAGGGCTGGGCTCTGCTCCCAGCTCTGACACTTACTCTCTGTGTGGCCTCAGACAAAACACTTAGTGCCTCTGTGCTTCAATTTCCCCTGCCTTTGAAACAGAAATACTATCACTCACTGAAAACCTTTTTTTTGAGGATTGCTTGATTACAGAGCTAATATACAACACTTTGAATACATTGTATACTTTGCCATAATTATTATTTTCATTGCATTATGTCTTCCATTGTAATGGCTAAAATACCAGATGTACAGAAATGGATGCTGAAATTGGCAGCTATTGCATAGAAGGAGTGGGTATTACTTTGAAATGAAATTATTTGGGTAAAACAAGACAATTCTCCAACATTTTTTCCCTTAAAACTGGTGAAATTGTGATGAAAAGCAGCACCTAATGATGTTTTGCAACACGCTTCTCCCCCATCTCCTGCAAGCATCCTGCGAATGCTCTCTGCAGGGGGCACAGCACCTCTGCTCTCCCTTTGACTCGACAGAGCATTTCAGCGTGGAAACAAGAGCCCAACCAACAGCTCAGGTGTGAGAAGAGAGGAATTTTTTCTCAGGCTCTGAGGCCCTTTGCTGGTGGCAGCACTGGGGTGCGGCCACTTCTCACCCTGCTCAGCCCTGAGTGATGTGCTCTGTCTGCAGCGGGGGCCGGCAGGAACCAAGGCAATGCATCAGTGGTTGCCAGTGAAGGAGATGGGAAGATGACCGGGGTGGGGGGTGAGCAAAAAAAAGAGAAAAAAAAAAATAAAAAGGGGGCAAAAGAAATATACTATTTCAATCAAAGTCTGAAATTTGTAGAAGTGGTTTTGGTCTCAATATAGAAAAAATATTTATCCAAGAAACTCCTACTCGGGTGCGAACATCCTACTTCTAGTGGGATTTTGTTTGGCAAAGTGCTGTGAAAGAGTGGAAGCTAATACAGAACATGTCTATAAACAAATATATTTATTTAGTACAGATTGACACATTCGCTGGAGTATTTCAGTGATTACACGTGTAAAACTATTTCCTATAGTGGTTTCCTTTTGTGATTCTGCTAATTTATTCAATCCACCCCATTTTCATGCATTGAATGTTATGAGCCATTTCAGCCACCCAGACTGAAACGCGTTTGGAGACTACATGCCTGTTTTTTCATTTCATCATCTACACATAATTATTTGGTGATATTAGGAATTTGAGCTCCAATGGAAGCCAACCAACATTTTAATAGCTTAAAAATCACACAAAATGAAGTCTGCCCTGAGGTTAATGAATAAGAGCCAAATCTTGAGGCTCTTGCTCAGTTTCTACTCACTCCTTGTTCAGGCAAAAGTTGAATCAATTGTAGTTGGACTGATTAAAACCAGAAAAGCATATATTTGGACCTTTCTCTCAGGTAAAATGGAATAAATTACCTAGGATTAGGCTGCAGAATGGCATCCAATCGATCTTTCACATGTATTTCTGCAACACGCTGGAGAAAAAATCCAAGTGCTGAGGAGGTTTAACCAGTTAAACCAATATTTTAGCAGCAGAATAAATTATTATACACTACTAGATTTTATGACATTTATATTAGAAATAGCCCTGAATCAAAATAGGTTTCCTAGTCCCTCCTGGACTTCTGAAAATCAGTACCAAATCCAAACTTAAAAAATGGTTCACAAGTATGAAAACCAAATGCCCCTATCCTTCAAAGCAAAGCTCCATCCCTAAATTGAACTTTAATCTAGGTGTGTATTGATACAGGTAATTGATTTTTGATAATGGCAAGCATTTATAATTTAGGAAATTAAAGGTTATTCTTTAATTACATGCAGGATGTCCTACTCCTTATGTAAACAATGCAATGTGCCTGTAAAAAATACAAAGCAGAGCAGTTAATTCCTTTGAACAGTTAACACTTCACCAGTAATTGGTGATAATCACAGAAGGATGCTTCTCCCTTAAGTCACCCCATTTAAATATTGGGCCTGTCTCTGCAAAGTAATAAATGACACATTTATCCCATTCAAGCCAGACTTAAGCATGAGAATTTGGAAAAGAAAGAAGTATGACTCACTGATTTCTTCAATATATGCAAAGCAAATAACAGAAGGAAAGTAATGGATAACAAGAATGAAGTGGTCCAGGTGTAGATGTGACACTTGGGGACTGGTTTAGTGCTGGGCGTGGCAGTGCTGGGTTAATGGTTGCTTTTGAGGGCTTTTCCAACCGAAATGATTCTCTGAATTGTGAAAAATCCCAGATCCCGACTGTGTCTGGGTGATAGTGGCCCTGCTCACTATCTCCTGACAGCCTGCAATTCGATGTTAGTGCTGAAATATGCTGAGCACATGAAGAACTGGACTTGGGGATGCCTTTGTTTGTAAGGGAGTGATTTGGGATGTGTAGAAGACAGTCCCCTCCTGGCCGCCACTCACGCCGCAGGGCCTGGACCAGGTAGCACTTCCTACCTACAGGACAGACAAACTCCTTCCCGTGTTTAGCAGGGTCTGATGAGCACAAACCATGCCAGTGGCACATTGGGAGTGTGGGAACACTGCCCACAGTCTCACAGGCTCCTGCACTGGGCAGCCTGCACAGAGGAGAGCCCTTGCTGCACTTCCAAAGAGCTGCTCACAAGTTACAAGCTGCAAGAGGGCACCATGGAACATGGAATCCCAAGGAAGAACTGGCTTTTTGTTACACTCTACTTTTTAAATGAAAATATATCCACATTCATACGTTGGAAAAGCTGGTTCACATGGCAAGATAGACTTCAAGTCTCTCTAACGTGCAGCTTAAGTTATCTTTAATCTTTCTAAATGTCTTTCTGTCCATCTGCTTACCTTCCTAACATCTTGGCCAAATGGGTCAGCCCAGGGACACCAGATGGTTGCTGAGAATAGCAGGATTCCAAAATGTCTTTCCTAGAATTGACTAAAAATTTATTTTGGTAGTTTCTGACTGATTGATTGTGGAGGAGGGGTAGACAAATAATATTTACTTTGTGAAGCAACTGAAATAACTCAGCAGACTCAGAACCTTCATGCTATAAACCCCCCCTCCAAAGACCTAATTTCACATGTTACTTCCTATGGCACATATTACCTAAATGGAACTTATTTTGAAATGCAAGGACAGACCAAGGTTATTACCAGTATCTCAGTGGTCTGACCCATCACATCAAACTCTCTTTTTCTCTCTTCCATGTCATCATTTTCCCCTGTGTCCAGTTTAAAAACAGTTTATTTGCACATCTATAAAAGTGATACTCATCTGAAAACAAACTGGCCAGGCCATGAGATTCTTCTGGCTGATTGCCATTGTTCAGTCACTAAATATGGGTTTAGGAATAGGGAGATGGATTACTTGCTTGTAACCCCACCATGGGCTTTTCATGATATCACAGCCCATATTTTTTTAATAACATCGAGGAATATTTAAATCCTGTATGGAAGTTTTTTCATACGTACTTCTTTGATGTAAGAACATTTTGATTTGTGTGCATGCTGACACCAGAACATCTCGATTACTGTATGTTCATTTATCAGAGAGTGAGAGCTCAATCCTGTTTGGATGTGCAATTATTGCATCAAATAGATAGCATGGGCTAATCATGCTGACAGCAACATCCCCACTCCCAGTGGCTGGAAATGCAAGAACACTAAATAATTACTGTAAACGAAGGATTAGTTAGGTCTCATTAAATGTGATTGTTAACTAAAACAATAAAAGAGTTTATATTTTAAAAAGCAGGAAGTGGTAGGGAAGTAACTGAGCCCCAAACCTAGAACATATTGCAGTTCCTGGATTTAATGGTAATGGGACCCAGTGGATCCAGACTTCAGCAAAGAGAGAGCTGTTGTCTCCATCACATTATTTATTGTAATGGTGTAACTCCCTTTTCCTTTGTTTCTCCTCTTCCCCCCAGCATAATGGCTGTTGGTAAGATGGGAATGTGAAATCCAGGTTTTTGTCTCTCCAGTAGCTCTGAATTTCCTGGCTTTTGTGGACTGAAATCAGACCCTGAAGTCACTTTTGTGCATTTTGTTTTGGGTAATTGACATTAATTTTTAGGTTGCATCACTGACATCAATCAGTGCTGCTCTCAGAGGACTAGAGTTAAGGGGCCACAATAAAAGGGCATGATATTGTTCCTTTTGTTTTATTTTTGGAGCACTTTGACTACTCTATACTTTTCCAGTGGATGTTACATTCTTTTTGGGTGAGACAGTTTAAAACATTACTGTGTGTCTCGTTTAGAAGAATACTTTGGCATTACAGTGAATGCCTGGCTCCAGAGGCTGGGACAGTCAACACTGGTAAAAATTCAAGTTGATACCTTTCGTTAACACTTTGATAAAACTGTAAAATGGCAACACATTTCTTTAGAGAGAGCTCTGCTGCCCATTACAGATGTTTCCCATATGGCAAGGGGAAGGTTGGTCCCTTCCCCCTCCACTCATCAGTGTTCTCACATCATAGCAGGAATCTACAAAGACAACACGGTTGTAAATGACACCACACAGAAGCCTCCAGAAGCACGTACTGCCATGGAAGAAGCTGATTTTGATTGTCAGGGCAGGAATACACTCCACTGCAGCCCACTGATGGGCAGCATTTTGACTCCTCAGCTTCCTGTTTCACCACTGTACAGCACAAACACCCTGGAATAAGTGGTCAAGAGAAGCCAGACTAGGATTCAGATGCTAAAATGATGAAAATAGATTAAATCAGTAAGGATAACTGCAGATTATCATCCTGCATCAACTGGTGGGCTCAACACCTTCTCCCTCAAACCCTCATGGTGGGGAAGAAAAATTCTTTCTAACATAAAATCATGATTTTTAGGAAAGAAGAATCTGAGGCACTTCAGTGGGGCTAAGACCTATTTTTTTGACACTGGGAAAGAGTCATACACACAGGTTCATAGGTAGGTCTCTTGGGTAGAGAACTGGTCTGTTGCCCCATATTTTGCCAAGGAGTTCCTCACCCCAGGTGTATTCAAGATGTTCATAAATCCCAATACTTTTTTGGATGCTGAAGCTATTCTAACACTCAAGTCTTAAATGCAGGTGTAAATTTCTAAGAGTTTAATGTGTAACTGAGGCATTTTGTAATCTCAACCACTTCTTTCCCAAAACACAAAGTTATCTTATTTCAAAAGTAAACTTCAAAATAAGTAAGAACCGAAACATACATGAAGTTTGTAATTAAAAAAAAATTAATATTCCTTTCTGCCTATTTCCCTATGCTTTTGGTTTTAGACAAGGTATGGAACTGTCTGTGCTAGTCTGTATTTAATTTATAATGTACCATTATTTCTTCATTCCAACCAATATTAGTAATACACATACATACTTGTTGGTATATTTTGCCATTGGTTATTATATATTACTGCATAATAGTAATATAATATCTAACATTTATACAAAATAAACCCTAATGCTGAGATTTTGAAACCCAACTACTGATCTTAGCTGGCCATTTCACTGGTAGCTATGTGGCTAAAACCTTACATAGACTAAGAAATAAACCTTAAATAATATCTACTTAAATGTTTCTTCGTTGCTTTTTCATTATTACTCCCTTCTCATCTTTCTAAAATGTGCACCATTATTATCTCATTTCTTAGAAACTACAAGATATTCCCCAATCAGCTGAATAATTCTAATTTTTTTCTCGCATCACCTTTTCCTGTTCACCTTTTCCTGTTTCTCATAACAGCATTTTTTCTTAATTCTTTATTACCAACTGTACTCTGTTTAATTAAATCTATCTTTCTATTTACCTGTCTTTGCCCTTCAGTTCAGCTTATCTACCCCTTGGTTTCCAGCCCATTCTCCCATCTTTCCATAAGTCATCATTTCCACTCACTTTTGACCAGCCTATCTCTCTCTCTGCTGTTTTTCTTTCCAGTCTGATTTCTGAAGGTCCTTGTCTCTTACCAATATCATCTCCTCTGTAAAGTAGCAATGGGCTTCTGTGTCTTAAAATAATTCCATCCAAAATTTACTTCATCCTCTCCCAACCATATTAGGGGTCTGCAACTATATCTGCAGTTGTTGCAGAAACTGTAGAAAACCAGATCTACTGCTTGTTGCAGGACACACAAAGAATTTTGGCAATACCAAAGAAGGCATTGTCCACGCAGGAGAGAAATTCAGTGTTTATGAACAGGAGCAGGAGAACCCTAAACACCAATCTGGAGCAGCCAGCAGTTGGTACTCAGGGCACAACAGAGCCCTCAAAAGCTTGGGGAGGCTTTCATACTTCTCACAAGCTAAAGTCCAATCTTGGATATTAAATATAAATGAAATCTGTTTTTCTTTTTTTTTTCCCTGTAATTATTCAGTTTACTTAAGGGAAAAAAAGTAAGAAAGAAAGAGATAAAAAAGGCCACTCACCATCTTGGTGTGACAGAGAAGCCTGGTGGTGTCAGCTCCATTGAATAAATTGCTCAAAACCACATCACCTTTGTGGGAACATTGTCCTGTGAAAGGCTGGGCTTTCTATTCCAGAAATGGTGACATGAGGTTTGCTGAGACTGGATGAACTCGCAAGCCATCTTTACCACCAAACTTTTATTTATTCTTGATAAATTGGTGTCACGTAGTGTCATTTAATTGCTCCATATTTCTTTAATTTGTCTTTAGCTGAGCATGATTCTGAAAATCTGAACTGAAAATGCACAACTGAGTCTCACAGAGCCCTCAGTTAATGAAGAAATATTGGAGCAGTGCATGTTTTGGGGTGATATTTATTCTTCCAGGGGTGCTGTTGATGGGGTGAATCATTGATCCTGGCCCTCTGTGAACCACTGATCTCTGTTGGGGAAGGAAATTCATTCACCCTCAAGAAAACAACCCTTTTTTGCTGTGTTCCATGTGGTATTTCTGACAGGTGTAACAGAGAAAAAAATGGGGACAACATAATACAACAAATAAATAAATAAATGGATAAATAGAAAGATAAAAATATGGAGTAAAACATCTTGGTCCTGATCTGGAAGAGAAGACAGCTGCAGGTTCAGCTATGGCTTTTGAAACAACTGGGCAAGGAAGCCAAATGGGGGAGCATTTTTGTCTTGTGGGCAAATTTTATCAGGACCCAGGCAGAGTCAACCAACCACTTACTCACAGGCCACTTGCCCAGTCTGAAAAGGGAACAATTTTCAGTCTTTGACAGATTGGACTTGAACAGGCACCAGAAGTGAAAGCATCTATTGTGCATTATCCACCCCAGCCCTGAGACTTCCAATTTCTCATTTACCATGTAGCCTGTTCAGAAAAGGTTTGTCAAGCAACAGCCTCTCTAAACAAATTACATTGAAATTCCTTATACTACGCCACATACTTGACTTGCTGTTCCAGAAAGAGCCACATAATAAGTTTCTAACAAGGACACTAGTTATTAAAGCACTCTTGATTTTCTAGGTCAAAGAGGTGAAAGGCAAAGTCAAAATAATTGAAACAAAATATTCTATAAATCATGGGTGTTTACTTACAAAAAAAGAAAAAAAAGATATGAAGAGATCTGCTGCTACACTAACCAAAACTCAGCTAACTATTTTGAATTACCATGTTCTTGATGAAAGCAAAATTTAAGGCGCCAGAGTTGGCTTCTGGAAATACCCGAACAGTTCAAAACCAAACAGACTTTAGCAGAAACGGGATCCTTTCTTTTCTCGCTTCTTCCTCCAAATGTGTAAGACAGACATGGCAAAGAAATACACTGGTAATGCATGCTGTTCCTTTTTTATTCACTTAAATGTGAAAAGTAGATACCTTTTTAAACATATATGTTTGCTGAGGTAACCCTGGGATTTAAACTGAGAAGTGCAAAAGTTCTTAATGCATTTTGTGAAGAGGAAATTTTTTGGAATTGCCAGCTATACCTCCTACTTTCAAGAAACATTAAGATCTGAGCTTTCTGAAAAGAACCTTGCATCACCTCAGTGTATTTTGAGACATTCTTTTTTAACAGTGCTGCATCTTTCTATTAGTAGACAAGAAAAATTTTTTTTTGCCGC